>JAHBCN010001153.1:0-129206 GCA_019359885.1 Listronotus oregonensis
GGATCGTATAAAAAAACTGAGGTGGAATAGTTTTCGGTACTCATGTGCCGATTCCTCCTAGACTATTTATCTACCAGGCAATAAATGATGGCATACATTATTAATTAAGAAGCAGTATTTTGAACATCTAAGTCGTCATAATTTTTTTTGATAGTATGTTTTTAGGGAGTTTAAAGTAATTCTAGTTGTATTTTCCTCAGTATTATTATAATTCATAACAAATTTTAATCTAATTGTTCCCTTTTTTAAAAGTTTTCTTGTTTTTTTAAAGTTTTAATGTTTATTTTGTGTATAAATGCGCAAAGAATAAGTTAAGTATATTGAGCAGGCACTAAAATACTGTGAGTATTTAAATGAATAGTTTTATGCTCTTTCATAAATTTTGCAACTAATGTCCATTAGAGTTGTCCAGTTATTCAAAAAATTTTCGACAATATATCCAGGTTAAAAAAAAGTTTTAATTACCAAAATATCAAGTTCTTACTTTTATATTTTATTTTGCAAAAATAATTATCACATTTTTTTTCCAGAGTAATATTTTTGTATTTTTTTTATTTAACTGTTAAAATGTAGTTTTTCTCCCACCTTTGCAAAAAAATAACAGTATATTTTTTTACAATTTCAGTTTGCATATTAATTTACCTCTTTTTAATTTTAATAATTTAATTAGCAGTGGCATTTGTGTACTAAATTTAACTCTACTTTTCTGCATTAGAGCCTTAGATTTAATTATCAAAATTAGAGTAAGCTGTCTTCTCTATCAATTCTCTGTGCGAGCCCTATACAAGAACGTACAACCCAATTCGTGTGTACACTTTGTTATCGGCTTTCAACTTAATCTGTATTGCTTCGACTTGGAGGTAGTCGCTTTTCCTAATAATACAAGCGTAGCTACATTCGCTTGTCGCTCTAATCGAAATGCTGGATAAATATCAATCTAGAGATAAAAGCTTTAAAAAACAAACATTTTATTGTTGAATTTATTGTTTTCTAAAAGAACGATAAGATCCGTTAATTTTAAATGTATTGCTGGCATTTTTTTAACAAATTAATATAAGCAAGCATAATATATTTAGGCGTCTTTTTATTTATTAAAAACTCCATATTTTAGCTTTTTTAATTCTAAACAAGATTTATTCACAATTTTTTGTATGAAGACCTTAATTGTTGTAAATGAAAACATTTAAAAATCGGACTTTCCGCTTAATGTTTTGTTCGGTGTCAGATGAAATCAAATATTAAATCTTTTTTATATTTTTCAATTTCACCAAAACCACCTGTTAAAGTACGAGACCACATTTTCTTTACCCTTCTTTGACTTGGCAAGTTTTTTACTGATCTGTCCGTATTAATTTTTTTTTAATTAATCCGGAGAGTATTTTTTCATTAATACAGACAGATCAGTAAAAAACTTGCGAAATGAAAAAGGATGGAACAAAATTGTGGACTTTGTCTAATTTCAAATCTCAATACTTTAAGAGGCTGCAATTCTAGGGAAATACAAAAATTTTTAGCAGAAACTTTTGGTGAAAGAGTTATTTGCAATTGCAATCCTGTGCGGTGCGGGTGGCCGGCAGGTCTCCAGACCTTACCCTGTTAGACTTTTATTTATGGGGATATGTAAAAATAAGATCTATAAATTTGATCCTCCTAAAAATATACAAATATAGAAGCAGCGTATATGCTGACATCCTGTGATAGTATAATATTAATACAATTTACCGTGTTACCAAAAGGAAATAAAAAAATGTGAAAAGTACATTGTAAAAAGCCTTCATATAGAATATGAGTAATAAATGTTATTTTTTTTTAAACTTTGTTATTTTGTTTACAATTTTTGTGTTCAGACTGCAGCAGCAATTAAGGACTTCTTATTACCTGCGAAGTCAAGAACGTTGTACGAAGAGACATACAAGCGAACAGACAATGGTGTAATGAAAAAAAAATTGCGGAAGACGATGAAAAAATTGTGTGATAAACATTATTCATTACCAAAAATTATTTTAAAATCCTAAAAACCTGTTTAATTAGGCATCAATTTGTTGTTGAATATTTTTAATAACATTTTAAAAATTGTTGATTGACCTTTTGTTATTGATAATGACAGTTACTTTATTTTACTAGTAAAATAAAGTAACTTTATTTTACTTGTACAATAAAGTATTACTTTATGGACGAAAAATTATTCTATAAATAGCACTTTATTGGTCAATCACAGAGCAAACAAACGCTCTCTTAAAAATTGATAAAAGTGGCAATTGTTATATTATTTTGTATTAATATATCTTCCATAAATATCGCCAACGTGGTAAAAAAATGAACTTTTCAAAAACAAAATATTTTTACCAGCGATTGTTTTGTACGGAAGCATGGCCAACTCGGCAAAAAATAAACTTTGTCATTTTTCGACACAAAAATAAAATATTTTTATAAAGTATTATCTATCATAAAAAAAAGAGAAAAAGTCTTTTTAACTGTGCCAAAAACAACATGGGAGCCATAAGAGAAAAACCGAAACACATGTAGTTATCGTTGCACGTAGCTGATTTAAAAAATCCTACTGATAATATAAAGGCATGTTGCCAGGGGGGCACCTGGTGCCATATTGTTTAAACAATTTCAAGGAATTGTTATTTTCCAATCGGACAAATTTTATTTATATTCTTTATTAAAATACAAATAAAAAAGGTCCTATGACTTTTTACGATAAAGTTAATATTTTTGGAGACATGAATTTTTAAAAGTTCAAAAAATCTCAAATTTGAGTACTTTTGGCCGATAAAACATATTATTAAAAAAAAGAATAAAATATAAAAAATATATTTTTTTTGTTCTTTATACAATAGTTAATAATATCCTAAATTGAGATTTGATTTTTTTTATTGTTTATATCTGTTTTTGATTGTTTATTAAGCGCGCTCACAAGTATGCGTCCCTTAGCTTTAAGTAAGGCCGTCTCTCTTACTCGTACGCTGCATCGGCCTCTCTGTGTCTGAATTATTATTTATCATTTTTCTTAAAAACAATTAACTTTATAAAAATTATTGGAGTAAAAGATATTTATTACATTTGCAAATACTTAAAAAATATTTTATAACATTAACTATAAGAATGATACGTACCAATATTCTGCAACAATTATTTTAGGTAAATAATAATAATAATAATAAAGAATTTTAAAAACAAAAACAATAACCTACCTAGTGTCTACCCTGAAGACGATTAATTTAATACATTATTATACGTCACCGAATATCCACGAACAAGTTTAAGGCAAATGTCAACGGACCTAGATCTAAAAGATTCTTTGTTAGGTTCGTTAAAAAAACATATTTTAGACCTAAATCTACATACACGTTGTTACCAGGAGATAACTATTTAGGATTTGATTTTTTCTCATGGATATTAGAATTTATGGAAGTCCATTAATTTTTTTTTTTATTTTTTTTTTAAATAAGCTGTGTTTACGACATTGGTTTTGTAAGTACACAAAACTCTTGACACTGGTCTACTCGAATCCTTACTGAGAAGGTCAGAATTTGGTGTAGAATATATTGGGACCAGTATTCTTTGATGGTAATGTAAGAGGCGAATCCTCGATGTTCTGAAGAATGAGTTTGAAGACATACCCGATGATTTACCACTGAAACTTCAGCATAACTCTATATTTCAACTAGATGAAACTCCCAGTCATTTTTGTTTCCAGGTTAGGAACTGGTTTAATGCTCATTTTCCCAATAAATGAATTGGCAAAGGTGCAAATTTATATCTAAATTTTTGTCACTGGGCTCCATGGTTTCAAGATCTTACACCACTTGATTACTTTTTGTAAGATATACTTATTTATACGCCGCATAAGACAAAATGTGAAAAATCGCTAAACATCGTATAGCGAACGAAACCTGCAGTTTTGTGATAAAAATTATAAAATGTATGGAGAACAATAGAGAAATTATCGAAGTATAATCTAAAAACCTTTGTGTTTTGTGTTGTAATTTTTAAGATTATTTTTCATTTATTATAATTTTGTTAATATTTTCGTCTTTATTACTATAATGCTATTGTTCCTGCATAATTACTTAATAACAATATTTGATCAAAAGCTTAACTAGTTTAATTTTCGGAGAATAACAGCATTTATTATATTTGTTCAAATAAAATATTTTCAACTTTTACAATAATACTGGATAACTTTTACTCACTTGGTATAACAATCTTGGATTTTCCGAAAAGATATATGTTTTTTAATAAATCATTTTTCATTCATGGAATTCTTAAAATCGCATTTTTGTCAGAATACAAATTTAAATAAAGTCCGCCATAAAGGATATAATTTGTCAACCCTTCTAATTACTTGGGTAAATAATAAACATCGTAGTTTCAGTGTTTTTTTTTTAAATAACGCATAACTAAGTAACATTAATAAAATACATTATGCTAATAATGGCTATATTGGCATCATCAACACATCTCTTAGTAAATTCAGATATTCTTTGCCTGTTAAAGATCCTTTATAAAACACAGGTCCAACATTTTTTTATCCAATAAGGCAGCACCATACGTTTAAGCAAAAACATCTTTGTGGATTGAAAGGATGATGGCGCAGGAGATTGCAATGCTCCAATAATGTTGGTTCTTTCGGTTAAAAATGCCTCTATTACTAAAGTTAGTATCATTGGTTCAAAGAATTAATCGTATAAAGTTTGGATTTTCTATAGCAGCATTTACAAACCATTGGCAAAAGTTTATACGCCTTTTGTAATCACCTGGCAACAAAGTTTGTGTGGGTCTGTATTTGTGGGGTACATAGTTATGTTTTTTTTTATTTTATTAATGGTTCCTTAGCATAGATCAAGATCTGACCTACAGTCTCTTGTGGAGTTTTCACGATAAACTTTTAAATATGCCAAAACATTAATTTCTGTTTGTTGATTAATTATAAGGGTTTTTTAATTTCTACGCTTAAAAAACACTTTTGTTTAATTGAAACTTTCGATAAAGAAGAAAAAATATCTTCCGTTTGGCATATTTATTTCTGGAAATAGTTTCACTCTAAAGCCTGATGCCTTTTTGTTTTGGAAAATTATGTAGCATTCTATCATATCAAACTTCTCCAAATGACAGTATTTTAAACAACAGTAGCATAAATGAACTGTTGCCTTATGATTTACTACTTGTCACTAAAACATCATGGCGGATACACATGTTATCTTTTGTTTTTTTTTTATTTTTTTTTTTATAGCATACTACGATAATTTGTACAAAAAATGCGAGTTTAAGAATTTCATGGCTGCCAGCGTCCAGTTATGGAAAAATACATTTAACTTGAAATAACACCGCTATTTTTCATTTTAGGAAAAAAATGTAAATAACTAATTATATAGAAAATTGCATTCTCTTTCGAATTAACGTAACAAATACAGGGTGTTGCATTTAAAAAAAGGATATTTTTGTGAATAACTCGTAGATCTGATGTTCATTTATTTTTTATTATCGTTATTGTAATCAGCGTAAAAATGTACTGTGGTGTACTCTGCCTTGTACTTGGGTTCGTAGTATCTGGTACACGTCAAGAAGTCAAACAAGAGACTTTGTATAAAACATACTTTAATATAAAAATAGAAAAGTAGTATAAATGCCTCTTAGGCTTTTAGTAACTAACTTATCTTACTGCATCTAAATGTATCTAATCTAATGTATCTAAAGTATCTAATCTTAATGTGTATAAATCAAGTTATTATATATATATATATATTTAAACATTAAACAAACATTATTTAATATACACAGTTTACAATAATATATGAGTATTGTTATATAAACTAATATTTAAATAATAACATGCTGTTAACCTTTACGGTCAATTGCTTTAGATACGTGCATTGGATTGATGACCTAACAAGTACTAGTGAGTAACCTTCAAGATCATTCTTTTGCCTTTTGTTTCAACCATGAATCCATTACACCTTCCACGCAAAAGTTGAAAAAAAAAAATGTTTTCTGAACTTTTTTTTTTCATTATGCTATCTTATATACTATGTACAATTTAAGACTTAAAAATAAGGTTTAATAATATTTTTATGTACCTCCTTAGGCTTATTATTTACATTTAAAACTACATTGGGATTCTTAATATCTAAAATTTTAAATGGACCTTTAAACAAAGGTGCTAATTTATTCTCTACATTTTTGTTTTCTATTAGGACCATGTCTCCGATTTTATAATTATAGCTATTGCATCTTTTATTGGAGTTTATACGCTTAGTTTTTGAAACAATTAAGTTATTTCTTGCATCGTTCCACGCAGTCTGCAATCTAAATTTCAACTCAAATGGGTAGTCCTCAAAATTATAAATATGATCGATTTGATTAGTAAGGTTTGACGGGATTTTGTTTATTTTACCAAATACAAGCTCGTATGGTGTATAGCGTGTTGAGGTGTTTATCGTGTTGTTATATGAAAAACACCAATACGATACCCAATCGCTCCAATTACTTTCTTTATATTTTGACAATTGCATACGCAAATACGCACCCAAATGTTTATGTGAGTTTTCCAGACCTCCAAGCGTTTCATGATGGTATGCTGTAGAATTTAACTGTTGGATCCCTAATAGTTTACAAGCTTCTTTAAACGTGCTAGACATAACTTCAAACCTTGGTCCGTTAGGATTTCACAAGGTATCCATATCGTAGTATAAAATTTTCTACGAATGCCTTTGCTACCGTTTTAGCTTCCTTATCCTCTATTGGATATCCTTCCACAAACTTTGTTAAGTCGCACTGAAGCGTCAAAATGTATTTTCTATTTTGGCTATCCTCAGGTAGAGAGCCTACAAGGTCAAGTACAACCTTTTCGAATGCCCATTTAGCCTTACTTGTTATTACCATTGGTACCTTCTTCGGATTTGAATGCTTATACCTTTGGCAATTATCACAGTTTTTGACAAAGTGGCTTACGTATCCTTTGAGACCTGCCCAAAAATATCGTTTCCTTATATTGTTGTACATGCGTTGTACACCCGCATGACCACCCGTTGATAACGTGTGAAAATCATTTAAGATTATATGTCTTAATTTTTTATCTGTTATACGTTCCGCATCCCGAACTATATTTATTTTTATAGTCAGTTCTAACATATGCGATTTACATTTACTTAGTAAATTTAAAAATTCTGCACTTTCTGCATTTCTTAATATATATATTTCCGGAATATTATTTTCTATGCACCATTTGTCCAGATGTCTCAACGATATACCTAAGTCATACGCTGATCGACTGTTCTGGTAAAAATACATAGTTTGTGAATTCACATTGTAAATAAAATTATCACAGTACTGGTAAAATTGCAATTTTTTAAGTTTTGCAAACTCGGTTTTAGACACTACTTTTAATTCAATCGTGTCATTGGGACGTTTTAAAACCTCGGCTACAACAGGGTGATCAAGCCTATCGCCTCCGGTCTGTACGTCTTTTGTCTCCACGGTTGTGGTTAGTTCTGGTTTTGACACAAAACCCGCTCTATCTCTAACTTGTGCTCTAGTTAACACATTCACACTCTCACATATTTTTTCATTCATTCCTTTTAAGTCTTTAGATTCTATAACTATACGCGATAGTGCGTCTGCTGTCACATTTTCCGAACCTTTGACATAATGCACTGTAAAATCGTACTCTTCTAATACTAACCTAAATTTCGTTAATCTGCTTGACGGATTTGTCAAATTAAATAAATAAATTAACGGACGATGGTCGGTTAAAATTTTAAACTTTCTGGCATAGAGATATGGCCTGAAATGCTTTACTGCCCACACTATCCCGAGCAATTCTTTTTCTACCGTCGCATAAAGCCTTTCTGCCTTATTTAATGTTCTGGAAGCAAAGGCGACCGGTCTGTCATTTGAATTTGACAAAACCGCACCTAATGCGTATCCGCTAGCATCTGTTCTGAGCACAAACTCGTTTTCTTCTAAAAAATCTGGATATTGTAACAAGGGAGGCTTTGCCAACGCCTGCCTTAGTGTCTCGAATGCATGTTTACACTCGTCTGTCCACTGAAAAGTTTTGCCTTTACGACTCAGACTATTTAACGGTTGGGCTATTTCTGCAAAATTCCTAATGAACTTCCTATAGTAATTAGCAAATGCAAAAAATCGCTTTACCTCCTCTGTAGTTTTTGGAACTAGATAATCGACCATAGCTCGAATTTTTTCTGGGTCTGGTGAAACACCATCTGCCGATATGATATGTCCTAGATAGAGAATTTCCTTCTTTAAGAACTCGCATTTTCTCGGATTAAGCTTTAAGTTTGCTTTCCTGAGTCTCTGAAAAACTTTTAGCAAATTCCTGTTATGATTTTGTAAAGAGTTACCAAAGACAATTAGATCGTCTAAGTAGACAAAGCATGATTCGTAGTTTAATCCAGCCATTGTCACTGTCATGAGCCTGAAGAATGCACTTGGGCTAATTTTTAGACCCATAGGCAATCTTTTCATCTGGAATTGTCCTCTCACTGTCATAAATGCTGTGCACGGTCGGCTTTTAGGATGTAACTCTACGTGGTAGTATCCTTGTGCTAAGTCTAAATGAGAAAAATATATTGCTCCGGACAAGGAGTCCAAAATCTCAGTAATGTTTGGCAATGGAAACTTTTCGTCATCCCTTAACTTTTTATTGAGCATCCTGTAGTCAATCACTACTAGGGTTCATGATTTCTCGAGCTTATCAATTTCTCGGGTCTCGAGAATTCTCGAGGCTAATTTCTCTGGTCTTCTCGGGTTGTCGAGAAATTTACAAATTGCGTGTACTACATTTTGTAAACCGTCTGAACTCAGCTAGAGTCGAAACACAAATGAACGTGTGTGTATTAGGGATGAGAGATATATCATTACCGGTGATTTAATCGCCGTTATTGAAAAATCGCAAATAGCAAACGTTGGCTAAAATCGCAAATAACGACGGTTGACAGAAACAGCGATTATTTTAGAATAAGCGAAATCGCGTCAACTAACATGCAACACAGCTAATCGCTTTCCATCGCGTTAAATGATATAGAGCGAAATGCAACGTATTTTATTCCAAAGGGTTCTCGATTCCATCTTCACGCACCTTACTGATCTATGAAGTAAAATTACAGTTTTCTATAATATTTCACTTAGTTATTCCATATAGGATGGTGTATTTGGAGAAGTAAGTATTTTACAATATTTTTTCATAAAAAAAACTAAGTTTCCTAGTCAGCAGCTTGAGTTTTACAGTTTATGATCAGTACAATATGAGTCAGGCAAGTGAAATTAATATGCAGTAACAAAATGAATCACTCGAGAGCGCTAATAGCCGCAAATGATGAAAACACTAGTTTGGCGTAGTGCGAAAAGTCGCAATCACGATAACGCTTTTAATTAGCCGTTATTTAAAAATCGCGATCGCCGATAACGGCGTTATGCAAAAATCGCTGTTTAGCTCATGCCTAGTGTGTATTACCTACTGTATTGTATTATGTACAAAACGACGGTACCACTGCGCTTTGGCCCGTTCCGCCCTGCTGCCGCGCGTTTAAAACAAACGGCAAACGCAAATAGATTTATTTTATGATTTCATAGACTCAAATATGATTTCTCGAGTTCTCGAGTTTTCTCGAGCTTGATTTCCCGGGAACAAAGCCCAACGATTTCCCGGGAATTCTCGGCTCGAGAATTCCCGGGAATAAACCCTAATCACTACCCTATGTGACTTAACACCATTACTATCTGCTTTTTTCGGCACAATTAGCAAGGGTGAAGACCATTCCGACCTTGTTTCCTCAATGATGCCTTTTCGTAACATTTCGCCGATTTGTTTATGTATTTTCTCTTTTTGTGCATGTGGTAATCTGTATGGCTTGATATATACAGGTTGTGCATCTTCTTTTAGCCTTATTTTTTGCTGATAGGCATTGGTTACTGTTAAAGGATCCTCCTCTAAGTGAAAAATGTCTGCATACTTAACACAAATGCTATGGATTGAGTCACTTTCCTCGATATTTGCTGAAGGTGTCTGTATCAGATTAAGCACTTTTTCTACCCTTTGGACCGATATCTCACTTTTTTCAAACTTGCATACATCGTAATCTGTTAGTTTATTTAGCTTTGGCTGAAAATTTTTTACCCTAATTTCTCGTTCGTTTACATTCATTATTCGTACCGGAATTTCGTTATTTTCTGGTTTTACTAAGGTACTTGCTACAATTACTCCCTCACATATTAAATCATTCATCACAACGCATTCATCTCTTTCATCCGTGTAACAATATTTAGTTACTTCGCATCTCGGGGGAATAATAGTATAATAATCATATTTGGATTGTAGTAGCACTACATTTTGTATCCCATTCTTATTTTTTAAAGAAATTGAAAATGTTTCGTAATTAATTATTGCTGAATATTTAGAAAGAAAATCTACACCTAATACTCCCTGTATATGAAAATCGAAATTTTTTACGACAACAAACTCATTGGAAAAATTTTCATTCTTAATTGAAAAATTAATTTCTGTGGTACCGATGGATAATGTGGATCAGGCTATTCCTTGTATTTTTAGTTTTTTTCTAGTGTTTACTATTTCATTATTAATTAAAGAGTTCTCAAAAATACAAGAAATGCTTGCACCTGAGTCAATTAAAAACAATAATGTTCTTCCATTATAATTAACACTTATGTTATTTAAGGCGTTTATATTGTAACTTGATACCTTGTTATTTTCGTGGGTCACGAAAAAACTGCCTTACGTTTGAACTTGAATTATCGTTTGTAGCGCTACTGTCAGCACAATACACTCGGTTCGCCGGTTTGTTTCGACCTTGGCCATGGTAATGACCGCGACCTCGGTTCTGATTACATTGTGTGTACCTATGGTTTTTAGTATTGGTTCCCTTTTGGTAATTTAGATTATTGGCCTTTGGGTTTATTTATTTATTTATTTATTTACAAACTTAACAGGTAACCATATACCCTATTATAAAGTAGGTTAGGATTCATTTATAATAATAGTACTATAATTATTATAATTGAGGGAGCACACCAGCCTCACTGGCATACATTAAAAAACACCCATTAAAATAAATACTAAAAAAATTCCACTCAAAATAACGAAAACAAAAACAAAAGAATAGCATGCGAGTGAGGGTGATGCCCCTCCATTAATCATTCAGTCTTTCTATACATATAATTACAGTTCTGCAATTATCACAGACACTTTTACAATATAACCTCCCTAAGATGTCTCTTTAATGCATTAAGTCTAACGGAAAAAATATCACAATTTAACTGAACATTATTATAAGTCCTGCACATATTTTGCAAAGGCGAGTTAAAAAAACTATTAGTGTGTGCAGCACTAACATAAAAGGTCAATTTATTCCGAGTGTTATGGGAAGGGACATTTATTTTTATCAAAGACAAGAAATCAGCATCATCTATTAAATTATGCAAAATTTTATATAAATATACCACACTAGCAATCTTGCGTCTCTTTTCCAGAGTTTCTAACCCGAAACGATGCAGTAATTCTTGCTTTGGAATATAAAAGTCATATGTTCCCGTATCTTTGTAGTACAGATACCTTAAAAACTTATTTTGAACTTTTTCCACAGCATACGAATGACACTGATAGTGTGGATTCCATACTGTGGAAGCATATTCCAAGAGGCTTCTAACATAAGTAACATATAACTGTTTAATACACTGTACACTTTGAAACCGTCTTGTGTTTCTAACAATAAATCCATACATTCCAGAAGCCCGTCTTGATATCTGGGCAATATGTTTTCGAAAACTTAAGTCCGATTCAAATACAACACCCAAATCACATATTTCCTGCACCCGATCCAGTGCCACGCCATTCATTCTATACTTATAAATTACAGGAGACTTCTTTCGTGAAAACGTAAGGACTTTACATTTATTAATATTAAAATAGAGTTTTTTTTTCTCGGTCCATTGTACAACTCTGTCTATGTCTTCCTGTAATTTAATACAATCATCAACGTCATTTACACAGGCATACAATTTTAAATCATCCGCAAAGAACAAATACTCCGAATTATTTATTACATTTTTTAGGCTGTCAATAAACCAAAGAAACATCAGAGGTCCCAGATTAGAACCTTGAGGAATCCCCGACGTTGCCAAATAACTCCTCGATTGAAAACCCCTAACACAAACGCTTTGCTTTCTGTTACTTAAGTAAGACCCAAGCAGCAATAATAATTTACCACATATCCCAAATTCCCTTTCAGCAACATTCAAAAGAACATTATGCAGTACTTTGTCAAAAGCCTTTGCAAAGTCAGTATATATGACATCGACTTGTTTTCGTTTATCAAGAGAATCAGTAATATATTGTGTCACATTACTCATATTGCTTACTGTTGAGCGTTTATCTATAAATCCGTGCTGTCTGTGCGATATTTTTTGTTTTGTCGGAGCATGAACATATTTGTAAATTATGGACTCAAAAACTTTAGCTAAAACTGATAGTATAGATATGGGACGATAATTTTTTACATTCGTTTTATCATCTTTCTTAAACACAGGACAAACTCGAACTTCTTTCCAAAAATCTGGAAACTTTCCCGTTTTTAAACTTAAATTAAATAAAAATCTAAGTGGTTTTATGATAAAGTCCACAAGTGCCCGAACAATATAAGCTGGAATCTTATCTGGTCCCACTGATTTATTTATTCTAAGGTTCCTGACAGCTTCATAAATGTCCAAATCAGTCACTACATCAATATCCAGACATTCATTACATTTTTCATTTAATATCAGTTCACTCGCCTTCACTCTTTCCCTATTATACACAGACTCAAAGTGCATTGCAAAGGAATTTACAATTGCATCTCCATCAGTCATTACACGTTCATTCAAATGCATTTTACTTGGAATCTGCACCGATCCCCTCTTGTCGTTGATAAATTGCCAGAACGACTTGGAATCCGTAATCATTTCATGTTGGATATAAACCAAATACAAGGAGTAAGCCTCATCTATATCCCTCTTAATTTTGGCCCTTAATTGAACAAATGTTTGTCTTAGTGTATTGTTATGCGGATGTCGCGCACTTTCTTTCCGCAGCTTGTCTTTTCTTTTTAAGTCTATAATTATTTGTTTTGTAAACCATGCTGGATATGCTTTACTCTTTTTAGTTTTTGGAACACATGCATTAAAAATGTTATAGATTTTTGAATAAAATTTGTTTACAGCCTCATTTACATCAGTATAGGATTCCAAGTCATTCCAGTCAGCTGTCTGAAACATCTGAACCATGGCATCAAAATCGGCCTTTCTAAAGTTATAGTTGTTACAATCTTTAGTAGCTACCTCTTTAGTTTTACAATAATTTGTCAAGACATCTATATATAGAGGGGGATGATGTGGATCAGGAATAACAAAATCAAAATCATGCTTTTTTACTACACATTCCAGACTACCAACAACCAGATCCAACAGCCGATCATTTACATTAGGGATATGATTATACTGTTTAATACCATAAAAATTTAAAAAATTTAAAAATATATCTACATTTGGCTCTGTATAACTATTATTAATGTAATGCTCGCGTAGGTGTGGTATATTAAAATCACCCAAGATAAGAAATTGCTGATTATACAAAATTTTAAGATTTTCCAAAAAGGAGTACATATTTTCCCTATCAGTACAGGGTACATTTGGCGGAATATAAAGAACAAGCACAAAAATATGCTTGAACTCATTTAAAAAGATTTTTACACATAAAATATCAATATCTGGGGTGTTACACTTAATATCTACCTTACAACTTTTAAATGTATTTTTCACTGCTAACAAAACTCCTCCCCCTCGTTCCTTCAGAGTGTTATCCCTATTTCTCACACGGTATACCAAAAAGTCATCATTAAAAAGTTCGGCATCACTTACACTGCCAGGTAACCACGTTTCGGTTATCGCGACAGCATCATACTCATCAGACGTGCAACATACTGAGTTATAAAATTCGGCACATTTTGTATTTAACCCTCTAACGTTTTGATACACAATATTGAATTTTTCCATGTGCTTATTAGTCTTTTGGTCTATTGGTTGCTATTTTTCGCGTGAATCATATTCAATTCTGGCTTTGGCTTGTTTAACTGCTTTCAGGTACACTGGGCATTTAATATTAAATACTGCGTGATTTAAATCATGCATAGATTGAGAAGTTTTATTCTCATTACAGCAATTAATACATTTTAATGCATTACTTTGACAGTCTACAGTTGCATGATCTATACCTGCACATTTACCACATACTTCTTCACCCGTACATGATTTTGCAGTATGTCCATATTTACAACACTTAAAACACCTCATAACAGACACATATTCATAAACTGGACATTTTTCATATCCTATAGCCAAGGATCCAACTCCAATTATGTTTGCAAATGTGATAGGATCACATTCAGCTATGGCAAAACACTTTCTTGCATTTTCTTAAATACTGTAATAGAAAGCTTACTCTCTTGTCCTATTATTGAATGATTTTGGCGCTTTATTGAATCAAGTAAAAAATCTTCCGTGTAACCCTGCTCAATTCCTATAATCTTAATTTTTGGATCCTTTTTGCTTGGTATTTCAGTTTTAAATTTATTTCCTAAGGTATTTTCAACTGCTTTCCTTATTTTTCCAGCTTCATCTCTATTTTTACACTTAATTAGAACTCCTCCATCCCTGGAGGATTTTATTCCTGATATACCTATTCCAAGGTCAGCAGGGTGAACATTTTGCTTTAGGGCTTTTTTTGTTGTGTCACTGCTTGTTCCAGCCTCAATTGGTTTAACAATAACCACACTTTCCTTGGTAACAGATGCATAATTTCTTGTATTTACGTTCTTATACTGGACAATACTTTGTTGTAGCTGGCTTTCCAGGGCAGATATTTTCTCCCGTAGTTCCTTGGTATCCTGCTCTAATAGTTCAATTATTTTATCCTTTGTTTTAATAGTTTGCGCTTTTTCCTCAATTAAACTTTGAAATAACGTAAACGCATTTCCTCCCTGACATTTAGTGCAATAAAAGTTTAATACCCTTTTGCCCTTTAATTGCAGCACCTTTACCTCAGTAGGCGAAACCAGAGCGAGTACATCCTTTCTACAGTACCCCAATTTGCACCCATCACACGAAAATACTTCAATTTCCTCACTCTGCTTGCTGCAAACCACACACTGCATTTTCAACAGAAGTCTCGGCAACGCCGCAAGGCATTTGAATTCGCACGATGGTGTTTATCACTGTTTTTGAACAAAAAAAGTTTTATTTTTTAAGCCACCTTCACTGTCACAAGTTTTTAGACGCTAATATTACTAAATGCATCTATTAAAAAATATTTAAACTAACTAATTTGTTTAAAACACGACAATTTTCGGTAAGAATCAAAACAAACATCCGCGCAACGTTGCCACGTTCTACTACCCTATAATTATCAAAGGGGCGATAATTATTTTTGTTACCTCTTCCCTGGCCATGTGGCCAGTAATTAAAGTTTTTTGAGCCTTTCATGTGAAACACACTAGACTGAGGGTGTTTTGTTAGCTCCTCTTCCCTAGCCGCTAAAACTGCGTCTTTTAAGTTTTGGTAATTCCTGGCCTTTACTATAGTCCTTAGTTCGTTACTCCTAAGTCCATTTGCAAAAGCGTTTACTGCAATTTTCTCGTTTATCCCTCGCAACACTCCCATTGCGGCTGTATTATTATCGGCCTGCGCTATCGTTAGATCGACCAATAGTGTCTCGATCAACTTTGCGAAATCGTCGATACTTCTGCCGTCTTGTCTTGCGTTATGTAATTGAGTCGATAAAACTGCTGGTGATTTTTTCGTTAACAACCGGTTTTTTATATCCCCTACTAGCTGTTTCACTGTACCATACGAGTTCTCTAACCTTAGTTTTGCATTTTGCGTTAATTTTGTTTTTAAAACGTAATTAATCAATAAGGTTTGCCCATTATCGTCGATAAGACAGCTATATAACTCAATTGCGTCAATTAACTGTTTAGTGCTATTTTCCGTGTTATCCATAGATGGTAACAAAGATGCCGCTGTTCTTAAATCAAATTTTTCCGCCATATTTATTTCCTCGGTATTACTATTATTTTTTAATTGTTCAGTTGGGTTATTTCCCTTAACCAGATCTTTTAGTCTTTCGTTCAGGAGAGAACGCGATTTAAAAAGGTGAAATTCAATAGCTTTGTTATAATCTGAATATGATTTTTTAAGGTTTGGGTCGTCAATAGCAGATGCTTGGACCTCTTTTTGTATATTATGAAACTTATTTTCTAACTTCCCTACTTCTAGAATTAAATTATTTACTCTAACTAAGTCTATTCGGCGTTCTTTTGGCTCTTTTTTTATAATGTCGCACAATTTAACTGAGTCCTCGTATATGCTTTTAGCGAATTAAATACCATAATATTGTAATAAAATTAAAAAATAATAATTTCCAGACTAATAAAATGTTCTCTGAGAGCGCTTGAGCGTCGAGCAGACTTTAACACAATGTTCATAATAAATATACAAATAATAATAATAAAAAAACTTTTTCCACTAATAAACTTACATACTATACTGCTGTCTGTGTTCTGGGTTGAGGGTTGATCCTTGTTGTGGGGTTATGTCCAACGCTGTTCAGTGTTCTGGTTCTGGGACTTCTCAAACTACGCTGGGTTCTGCTGCTGGAGTTTTGAAGTACATACTTCTGGAGAGATTCTTCTTAAGTTGTTTTTGATAGGTCTGCTTTATTTTTAGTAGGAACAACAATACAACAACAACTGTCAATATATATAGTAGTACTCTTACATCGGTAGGCACTTGGATGCTTTCTTGTTCCACGATGAAATTTGAATTGACTACTCCAGAGTCAGTAATTTCCGCATGTTTGGAAGATGATTTGCCCATATTGGCGTCTATTTACCATATCACTGGATGGTATGCACTTTTTCTGACTTCTCAACATGTAACTGGTAGGATCGCCATGTGGTGTACTCTGCCTTGTACTTGGGTTCGTAGTATCTGGTACACGTCAAGAAGTCAAACAAGAGACTTTGTATAAAACATACTTTATTATAAAAATAGAAAAATAGTATAAATGCCTCTTAGGCTTTTAGTAACTAACTTATCTTACTGCATCTAAATGTATCTAATCTTATGTATCTAAAGTATCTAATCTTAATGTGCATAAATCAAGTTATTATATATATATTTAAACATTAAACAAACATTATTTAATATACACAGTTTACAATAATATATGAATATTGTTATATAAACTAATATTTAAATAATAACATGCTGTTAACCTTTACGGTCAATTGCTTTAGATACGTGCATTGGATTGATGACCTAACAAGTACTAGTGAGTAACCTTTCAAGATTATTCTTTAGCCTTTTGTTTCAACCATGAATCCATTACAGTACACAACTTTGCTAATTTAACCTAACTTGTATCTGTTATAATAAAAATGTTAATATAATATATATATATATATATATATATATATATATATATATATATATATATATATATATATATATATATATATATATATATATAATATATATATATATATATATATATAATATATATATATATATAATAATATATATATATATAATATATATATATATATATATATATATATATATATATATATATATATATATATATATATATATATATATATATATATATATATATATATATATATATATATATAAAATATATATATAATGATAAGGGTAGTCTTGACCGACTAGTTAACAAACAAGTCCTAAAATCTTGAGGGTTCGGTCTGTGAGGGCTTTTTAAATGGAAAAGAAAAACTCTTTTACTACGCAAGCTTTCTGGAATGTTTATTTCTTTTTCTTAGGCTACAATAGAAGTACAAGATCTTAGTGATATAAAGTAAAACCATTTTTTTGAAATTTACCTTTGTGCAAAAGTAAGTTAAACGTTAACAAAATCAACATCCTGTATGGAACTTTTGAGCTAGTGTTTTGCACCACAATTAACATTATTTAAAGACTTATTATTATTACATTGTTTTCTTATAAAAATAAGTTTCTATACCACCACGCGTGGAGATTTTTTAACTGACCTATACGAAGTTACTTTTTTGATGTTTGAGAGTATTTCTTAAACGTTTTTTTCCCCGGGTACATCAACTTTTCAGCAGAAAGCAAATAGAATTGTCTCCAATCTAAAAAACAAAAAAATTTTAACTGAAGAACAAGCTAAAACTCTTACAATATATAATCAAATGTCACCAAAATTTTATGGATTACCAAAGATCCACAAACCTACACTGGCTCTCAGACCTATAATTTCATCAATCAATGCTCCGAATAGCAAACTTTCGAAATTTATAACTGACATTCTAACCGCAGCATACAGTGAGAGCAATGAATACTTTATCTCAGACTCATTTCAATTTTCTAAATTTATTAATCAAAAACAATTGCCAGATAATTATTCATAGTGAGTCTCGATGTAATCTCCTATACAGTAACATTCCTAGAGAATTGGTTGTAGCAAGTATTATCAACAGGTGGAACACTATTACTAATTTCACTACTGTTCCTCAAAAACAGTTCCTCGATATAGTAAAATTCATTTTTGATTCCACATACTGCCAGTTTGATGGTACTTGGTACAAACAGATTTTAGGTACACCAATGGGAGCAACACTATCACCAATAATTGCGCAGTATGTCATGGACGATCTTTTAAATTCTTGCATTCCGAAGCTTTCTTTTCAATTACCTTTCATTAAAAAATATGTGGATGATATAGTTTGTTCGATTCCAATAAATGGCAAAGATGAAATTCTAACAATCTTTAATGCCTACAATCCACACATCCAATTTACCATCGAAGAGGAAACAGAAAAAAGTGTTCCATTCTTGGACACAAAACTAATAAGAACAGCCAGCAATCAGATTATTTTGGATTGGTATATTAAACCAACCAATTCAGGTAGATACATGAACTATAACTCGTATCACTCTGAAAAAACAAAAATAAACCTGGTGCTAGGACTTAAAACTAGAATAGAAAGAATCTGCCACCCATCTTTAAAAGGAAAAAAACTTGAACAAACTACATCAAACACTTTTAGAAAATTCATATCCGGTTCATTTACTTAATAAATTAATATATAACACGAGGTCACTCACAGTTTTACCTAACCCAGTGATACCTCACTCTCCTGACATCAGTGCATTTCTTTCTCAAAACAGATCAGTATACTACTACTTAATTCCAGCAATTACACAAGTATCTAATAAAATATTTAAAGTTTTCAAAGATAACCCCATGATCAAAATAACACGTAAATTTACAAAAACAGTGGGTAAATTATTCACAAAACTAAAAGATAAAGACAATCCTTTAAAAAAATCAGGAGTTGTATATAGTGTTCCTTGCTCTCACTGCGATAAAGTATACATAGGGCAAACTTCTAGAGTCCTCAAGGACCGATTAACATCACATAAGAGCGATTGTAGGTTAGGAAAAAGAACTTGTGCTCTAGCTGAACATAACATAGACACAGGACATATTCCAGATTTCGCCAACACAACAACACTACATAGCGAAATAAATACCAGAAAGAGGCTGTTTTTGAAAATGACTGAGATACACTTAGAACCTGAAGTGATAAACAAGAAAAAAGATACCACTGAACTCAGTGCTATCTACTCTCATATTATCCACTTAAACAACCAGAACTCCAATAATATATCAACCAACACTTCAGATTCATAACCATTCTAAGAAACAATTAAAAAAGAAAAAATCATTTTTCAGCCATTTCTTTGAGCAGTCTCACATACACTAGTTACAAATTGACGTGTAATGAGTACAGCTTTCTTAATGACTCTTAATAAAATCAATCAACTTGTTTTTTGTTTAAAGCTCCGAAAGACTTACTGTGCTGCCACTGGTACGCTCATAAAGGTTCCATCACAATGTGATGGTGGAATTGCAGCGTCTGGGTCACAGCATAGTGTGTTTATCAAAAGTACAAAAAAAAAAATTTCCCTTTCTGCATTTTTCTTTACTTGTTTGCTTGCTTGTTTTTACAAAAAAATCTGTAAATTTAGTCTTAACCTGTCAATTATGTAACACCCAGTGGAGTTTCCTGACCATTTCTTAATAATTTAATCTATTTAATACCTAACAATATGCACCAATATTTCAAAATAAGCGTTCTTGAGGGCCTATACACATGCAGGCAAGTGTTAAGACTTGCCTGTACAGGTCGAGATACGCGAGTAAGTGCGAATGTGTATGTGTCAAAACTGACGGCGCGTTCAGTTCCAAGCGCGGCTCGAAGAGAATCAGATTCTGGCTGATTTTTAGAGCAAGTGCGACGGCCAACTGGTGAGTTTTTGTTCGCGCCAAGACTGTTTTTACGTGATTTTTGTGGCAAAATAGGTAGTCGCTGAAAAAAAATGCAAATTCTAGACTATCAAAAAAACACGAAGACATTATGAGGGAATTCATAGAATTATATAAAGACAATCCGTGCTTGTGGAAGATAAATTCAAAGGAGTATTCCAATAAAATATTAAAAAAAGAGGTATACAAAATGTTACTTGAGAAGTTGAGAGAAATTAACGAAGATACAAAAAAGCAAGATGTTATCAAAAAAATTAATTTAGTGATCAGGAAATGCCAAGAGAGCCAGTAGGTTTTGACAAACCTAATAGAGATGAAATTAGTCGGGTAAGAAATAAGATATTAAAATAATTGGGCCGTGTGAAATAAATGTTCTTATTTTTTAAGAGCCAGTGTGATAGTGATGATGATGAGGATGGAGAGAATGCGGAAGTCGAGAAAATAAGTGAAGTATTGTGTAAGTGAATAAGTACTAGGATTATTCGGTTGTTTATCATATATTTTATTTGTTACTTTCTTCTACTACAGTTTATGTTTTGTTTAACTTGTACGTGTACTATGTATTTTAAATTCGTTTAAGTACTAGAATAAATGTTTCAGTTATTATTATTTTCATTAACGACATAATCCCGTTGCCACGGAACCTGACCTTACAACAACATATTCCTCACTTGTTTAGCATCATTTGCAGCATGACGATTGTGACCATGCTGTAAATCTGCAAATGCCATTTGTCGTTCTTCTTCGTACTGCAAAGTATCAGCAAATTCCACAGTGTTAAAACCTAAATAACCGTGGGATTTCGCCGCAAAAGATTATGCAGAGCTCATGTAGCCAAGACGACCCACTCTGTTTTTCGCAGCTGCATATTTATTTTAGTGTGAAATATGCGAAATCTGCTGGCCAGAATGCCGAAGGCATTTTTTACTACATTCCTGTCTCTAGAAAGTCTATAGTTAAACATTTTTCTGGGAAATGTTAAATCTTTTTGAGCGAAGGGCTTAAGAAAATCTGGACGCAATGAAAATGCTTCGTCGCCTACAAACACAAACCGCAATTTAATGGAGGTATTCTCGCCAACTTCACATGGATCAGGGAGGTTCATATCACTGGACTTTAGTTTTTCATAAAACTGCGTATGTTCAATTACACCCCCATCCGATACACGACCATTTATCCCGAAGTTGGCCAAAATAAATTCGTAATTGCTATTGACAATAGCAAGTAATACTAGACTGTGAAATCCTTTATAATTATAATAGTAGGAGCCACTGTGTGGCGATTGTATAATTCGTACATGTTTACCATTTACGGCTCCTACACAATGTGGGAAATTCCATTTGTGTGTAAAGCATTCACTTATAAATTTTCACTCATTTTCTGTAGTTCGAAACTGAAAATAAAACGGGCATGTAAGTAGCTGATTTATTAAACAAGTGCTTTTTTGCTATAGTTTGCGCCATCGATATTTGAAAATGTTTATATTATTATCATTATTTTTTTCAAGCGCGGCATGCATTCATGTTTGAACAAAAAAATGTTTACTTTAGCGAGCGAGATAAGGATTATAGTTCGAGAGTTTTATGTAAAATAAATTAGGAAGAATTTTTAATAAATATGTCATTCTAGTTTTTGTCTAAACTTGATTAAGTCTACGAAAAGAAGAATAGTTTATGGTAATACACTATTTGCAATAAAATTAACTCATAATTTCAAACAAATAATACTAAACTCATATATAGATTTACATCAATAAAATCTTTATGAAAAAGTTTGCCTGGACTAAATTTACCGAATATTCGGCAGGTCCAAAATATAAACAATTTTTTATAAGTTTTTCAATTACCGATGGCGCAAAATATACCAACATACCTTAATATAGTCTTTCAAAGCAATGCAAATTGCTTGGCACTCGCTAAAAACCTGAGTGTACTCGACAATCCTTCGTGTAGTGTTATGGCTCTTCTCATCCTCGTATCTTGACGTTCGATTTGTGGTATTGTTAAATGCAACAATAATTCCAGGTAGGTATTTTCATCCATTCTTAGATAATTTCTGAAATCGCCCGGTTCTAATTTTAATTCATTTATTACATTAACGTGCGACTATGTATCACGTTTTAATAACCACAACTTCACCCATTTCCGCCTTTTTCTTTTCTTTTTCTCTATACTTCCAACTGCAAGTACCACAGCGGTTGCAATCACACACATTTTTTCGACGTTAATTTTTCGCAGTCTATAAACCTACAACTGACTACTATATTCAACTGACGTTAAAACCTCAACGTTTTACCTGAATAGTGTGTGGCCGCAATTCGTTTCGCACTTGCTCGCGGACTTACCTGGACGCAATTGCGCGCGGGCTTGCCTGCATGTGTATAGGCCGCTTAAAATGGATAATTTAGATATATTGTACCGACAACTACAGGTTTCTTTAAATCACAGTCAATCTTTGTGTGAGAGACAAGGATTTTCTGTCGAAAGGTTATCGACAACAAAAAACCGCATTCTCCGTTTCACACCTACCTCTGTGAGATAAGTAACGAACTTCCAATGGAATTTCTTTTTTACAAAAAAACATGGGGAAAAAAACGTTTAAGAAATACTCTCAAACATCAAAAAAGTAACTTCGTATAGGTCAGTTAAAAAATCTCCACGCGTGGTGGTATAGAAATCCTTTATTTTTATAAGAAAACAATGTAATAATAATTAGTCTTTAAATAATGTTAATTGTGCGTGCAAAACACTAGCTCAAATGTTCCATACAGGATGTTGATTTTGTTAACGTTTAACTTACTTTGCACACAAGGTAAATTTAAAAAAAATGGTTTTACTTTATATCACTAAGATCTTGTACTTCTATTGTAGCCTAAGAAAAAGGGAATAAACATTCCAGAAGCTTGGTGTAGTAAAAAAGAGTTTTTCTTTTTCCATTTAAAAAAAGTCCTCACAGACCGAACCCTCAAGATTTTAGGACTTGTGTGTATCAAAAAGTCCGTACAAGAACAAAGTTCATTTTTTTAAATGACTCCCCATATTTTTTGTTACATTTTTGTTTTCTGCATAAAATTCTAGATATTTTTTATTCAGCATATCATATCCGTATGTTCAACTGTTTACGAGATATTCGCATTTAAATACAAATTTAGAAGGGAAAAATCCGCTCATTTTTTAATGTTGTTTAACGTTTCTATGGTTTCAGCGGTTTTTGAGAGTTGCATAGTAACCATATATGCTATAGAGATTAATAAAAATGTCATATTGACAGTTTTATTAATCTGAAAAAAAATTGTTTTAATCGTTTTTTTCTTGTTTAAGGTTTTACCTATTTCTACTCATCATGTGATATCTAATTACCTATTAATTATTACTATGGGTGTTTTGTCACTCTACTAAAACCATAGAAACGTAAAACAACATTGAGAGATGAGCGGATTTTTTCATTCTAAATTCGTATTTAAAAGAGAATATCTCGTAAACAATTGAATATAGGGATATGATATGTTAGATAAAAATATCTAGAATTTTATGTAGATAT
Organism: Listronotus oregonensis; assembly: GCA_019359885.1. Taxonomy (NCBI): domain Eukaryota; kingdom Metazoa; phylum Arthropoda; class Insecta; order Coleoptera; family Curculionidae; genus Listronotus; species Listronotus oregonensis. The sequence goes on from JAHBCN010001153.1 coordinate 23,993, forward strand.
CGAAAATGTAACAAAAATATGGGGAGTCATTTAAAAAAATTAACTTTGTCCATGTACGGTCTTTATGATACACCCTGTATACATAACGTTGTTCGCAAAATATAGAGCAGCAAAAACCATATTATTTTTGTATTAAACATTTTTTCCAATTTGAATATTTAAAGCAATAAATGGGGGGTCCCACTTCACAGACTTACCCTGTATATATATATATATATATATATATATATATATATATATATATATATATATATATATATATTATATATATTATATATATATATATATATATATATATATATATATATATATATATATATATATATATATATATATATATATATATATATATATATATATATATATATATATACAGGGTGATTATTGAGGAAATGTCAATACTTCAGGCACGTAGTCAACTAACAAACTAACATAAAAGCCTATACAAATATGGGTCCGCAAGGCCTTCCTTTTCGAAATACAGGGTGTTATAATTTTTATTTAATTTTACTATTTTTTAAAGTAAAACAGTAAATGCTACAAAAATGTTAATATTTGAGTTAAAATTTGTATCCCGAGGTTTTTTGGTAAGACGAATTCGAATCTAATCTTACTATGGCTCTTACTTGTGGGGGGAGCCACCCACGAGTCATTTTACTATTTTGAACAATCACAACTTTGTGGTACGGCCCTGTATTACCAACCGCTGTGTTCACACGTCGTCGTCGTGGTTGGGCCCAGTAGGATCTTTTGGAACATGGGCTAGAGTTGCTGGTTATCGGCAACTCTTTTGGCTAGCGTATGGAATTGGATCCGAAGCTAAGATGAACACAAGGCTTAACTCAAGGTGTTAGCATACCGTGCTGATGAGTGAATGCCATCCTGTGCCTTAAACAGGTGTCTCCAACGGTACCTCTGAGATACAGGGCGACCTCTCAGAGTCTCTAGCCTTACTGCGGTAATGCGGGGCTCTGCCGTGGTGGACTATTACTTCCCTAGCTCGAAACAAAAAGCGGACAGAACCGCTTTCATAGGAAAAAAGTGACAAAGGTGCGCTGACCGAAACGGATAAATCCGTTTCGAGAGGTGCCACTCAAGGTTACAAACAGACAAAAGTGCACCGTCGCCTGTTTTACGGGGAAGGGCTAATCCATCCCGAACAAACAGTTGCTTGGGAAGGGATCCCTGAATCCAAACAAAATGAGGATAGAACCTCCTTTTTAGGGAAAAGGGTTCCCTGGCTTTAATCAGAAAGCGGATAGGATCGTTTTCATAGGGTAAGGCCGGAGATGCGGCCTCAGAAAGAACATCTGGTTCCTGTAACATGAACCTGGTAGCTACCCACGTTCCTAGACCGGGAGAGGAGGGCATGACGGATCTAATCGTCTGCTCGTCATCTCTCCAGGAGACAGGGACACCAGAACACGTCAGAACACATTCTTCTCGTGTCTGGTAGCGACACGAGTAAAAGGAGATGTAAGAACTCTTTCGCAATCTGGTATCGGATTCATTAAAAGTCCGATCCTATTGGGAGAAATATAAAAAGGTGTGAGCCACAATAGACCGAGCGGTCGTCCACTTACTTTAAACCTACCTACATTTTTAAGTAAATTAAATAATTGTTTTGTCATTTTTACATCAAAAAGGTATACTTGTTAAAAGTTGATATGAGCAACTGTTTTAGAGATATTTGGATTTTAAAAAAATACGAGGCATCTGATTGTAGTATAGCAAAATTAAAAAAAAAAAACAAAATGTATAATTAAACAATATGTATTTTAATTTTCAATAAATTCATTGTTCCGCAAAACATAAGCTGGGTTTTATTATGTTTTAACATTCCACCATTTACTTCTAAGCATATGTCAGCTCTGTGGTAAACACCCTGTATCTCGGAAACAAAGGCCCTGCGGACCCATATTTGTATAGACTTTTATGTTTATTTTTGGACCCTGACTACGTACCTGAAGTATTGACATTTCCTCATGAATCACCCTATATATATATATATATATATATATATATATATATATATATATATATATATATATATATATATATAATATATATATATATATATATATATATATATATATATATATATATATATATATATATATATATATATATAAATATATATATATATATATATATATATAAATATATATAATTATTCATACACCCAGTATAACAGTCATTTTAACTTTGTTGTTAACTATATTAACTCATAATAAATGAAAAACTTGCTTAAATAAATTTATGTGGTAAAGTACTTAATATGTATTAAATATTTCGACCGGAAAAGGGCGGACTATGCACACAAATGACAAATAGTATTTGGAAAATTAATGATTTCTTCCTTGCTGCGCGATGTTTGTTCTAATGAAAAATTGGGTTACATTTAATCGACACTTTTTGTTTTTGTACTTTAGGAATGAATATAATACTAGTCGCATTAAACATTGTTATTATAAAAAAACGTAATGCTTTTATGTACCCAGTCCACTGGTTTTTGGAATAACGGAAAGTTTTTTATTTTTAATGGGACATACTACATCCAATTTAATTTAAAGTTATTTCATAATTTTACGTATTTTATAGTTTACAGGTTTGGTGCCTTATTCTATGAAAACAATGATTTTTTAATATTTTATTTTTCTGGGATTATTTTAGTAAAAAAATATTTGGCTTCTCTCCAGAATAAAAAAAAGATATATATTTATTTTAAATTCTAAATAAATCTAAATTTTTTAGTAAATTGTGAAGGAAAAGTCTACCCTTGCGACAGTTATATACAAATATTTTATTATTTCTTTAAATAAATGAATCTAATGAAAATATAAAAAATGTAAAATATTTTTAGGTGGGTGTCCTCTGTTAATAAAAAAGAAGAAAATATTAAAAAAGAAATAAAATTTAAATTTACTTACAAATATGAAGGGACACCTACACGTCGACATGTTTCGTTGGTTCTCGTCAAAGTATATCCATATTTGTTAAAAAATAATTAATTCTAAAGAAAATTTACTTAGAAATGGAGATAAACTAACCCCCAAAAAATTTGCCGCCCTGGGCAATGCCCCAAATGGTAAGGTGTTAATATTAAGGTCATAAATTTAGTGACCTATTGAAAATTTAATTAATCTTTATGTGCTTTCCTAGATGTTTTAGTTTGACTGTCAAAAACCCTATTTTTCTTCTTACCTTCGTTTACTCAGACTTAAGTGTAGTGTTAAAAAGATATATTTCATATCATTGTGGCGGATTAAATCACACAGGACCACGAAAAAAAGTGGTGTGTGCTTCTGAAGTAAGTTTTTCCGCTGAACACGAATCTGAAGTCGAAATTGGAGGTCAAACAGCAAATAAACAAGAAAAGGCGTAATTTTAGATAAAAAGATTTTTTTAATTTAAAATATCAATATCTTAAAAACTATTAAAATACACGAAACTTTGTGGGACATAAACTATGTATTTTTGCAAGACCCTTTATTTAAGTTATATAACCTTTTTATCTCAATGCAATATTTTTCGAGTTATAATAATTATAAAGGTATACTGCTGAAAAAAATTTGAAAATTATTATTTTTTTATTTTTGGTTTTTTATGCAAATTTTAAATGATTTGGGATTTAAATAAATAAAATAAATGATTTATAATTAGAAAAAAATGAAAATCACATTAATAAAAAAATTCTACTTTGGACTGAATTATTTTGTCAAAATTGCATTTTCGTTTATATCTTCTTTGTTATTTATTTTATCAAAAATGTTTGTTTAACTTTTTTATAGACAATTTAAAAATATATCTTTTTTATTTTATAATTTTTTTGTATCTTTTATAGTTTATATAGTCAGGTTCGTGTTCAGTAAAAAAAACTACGCCAAAAAATCTTAGTTCTACACCCAGCACACATCACGTTTTTTTGTAGACCTGTCTTATTAGTTATTATTATATTTATATTATTCTCTGGGTTTATTACCAGAAATGCAAAAAGGAACCTTTTCGGTCCAAGTTAAAAGGTGTATATACACCCAGGGTGCACAGATCGATTAACCCTTACGCACTTGCAGTTCACTAAAAAAGAAACTAAAAAACCTTTAAAAAATTTTAAAAACTTTTTAAAATTTAAAAGTAACTTAGAAGTGTTACTTGAATGATTATTAAAATTATAATTATTTAATCCTGGTTTTTAAAATTTCTAAATTCTTAGAATTTCTTTAAATTATAATTTTAATAATGTTTTATTTTGTTCCAAACAGCGGCAAAAAATAGCAACAAAAGAAACACAACCTAATAATTTTCAGGTTTCATCAGATATCGAGGAGCGCAATCGACACAAAGACATAATAAATGGGTTGTCTCTGCCATCCGCCTATTTCAGGTTTTCCGAAATACAAAACGTTGATACGTTTTCCTAACCGGTGATATATTAAAATACGAGTATCCACCCACAAATTTTATTTTAGCTCCCACTTAATACTTTTATACTTTAAAAGTTTTTTGCAGTTTTAATCGTGCGAGTTCTGGACCACAAGTTGTTAGTAAAACACATTTATTGCCTCTAACTCTCAAAAAATATATAATCCAAAAGGCCACCGCAAAAAATCAAGCCAATAAGAGATACACATGAAACATTTTTTTATATTACTATAAACTATAGTTTATTCAAAGCCGCTCTGCTGCCTCAGCTCAGCGGGTTCAAATTGCATTTTTTTACCTTTAAAAAAAATTGAAAAAAATCGATTTTTAAAAAATAACTGGAAAATTATTGATTTTAGGAAAAAAAGTATATAATCAAAACTAATGGTCTTATAAAACTACCTAATTTTTTTACAAAAAATTTTGTAGCTTTTTTAGTTTTTGAAATATTAACTATTTAAATTTAAAATAAAAACGCAAATATCTCAAAAACTAAAAAATTACGAAAAAATGTATTTAACAACAAATATGCTATTTGGTAAGCTTTATAACTAAGGTTTTATACAAATTTTTAATTAAATAAGTAATAAGGGAGATATAAAAAAAAGTGATTTTCGTTATTAAAAATTTCGATAAAAACAATCTTTTTTTGGTACAAGTAAGTATACCAGCTATGATCCATCTAAAAATTGATTCAAAATGTTTTATTTATTGAATAAATCAAACTAATACACATGTATCTCGGGGCAATGGAGGATAACCCGTTGGCACGGATATTTGATTTATTTATTTTTTTGGTCCAATGACTGTACCCATTCCTATCAACTTGAAACTTTAACTTAAATAAAATTTAAACTTAATTTTAATAAAATAATAATTATAATTAGTGCCTTCTTTATCTAGGTGTTATATACCTGACAGGACGCTTAACATTTCCTAATCTTCTATGTGTATATCTCATCGTTTAAATATTTTCAATATCGATTTAAATAATAGTATTTATAATATATAAAGACAGTTACTCGTTCAAAAAAATCATAAGAAAATTTTAATCATATTTTGAACATCAAAATTTTTTCAATTTATTTAGTATTTAACTTTTAAAACATTTCTATTATTAATGTATCTACTTCTTCTAGGCTTAAAGCCATTTGTATTTAAATTATTGTATTTACCTTTTTATATACTACGTTAAAATAAAACCAAATTAAAAAAATAAATAAATAAACCCTTTTATTTATGTTAAAGATATAATTAAAATTTTCCCAATATTATTCTAAACAAGTAACTGTCTTTATAAATGATTAATATTATTATTTAAAACAATAATAAAAATATTTAAACCATGAGCTATACACATAGTAGTATAGAAGATCGAGAAATGTTAAGCGTTCTGCAACTTATTTATTTTTTTATTTTTTAATAAAATAAAGTTTAAATTTTATTCAAGTTAAATTTGCAAGTGAATCGTTATGGGTACAGTTATTGAACCAAAAAAATTAAATAAAATATCCATGCCACCAGGTTATCCCTCATTGCCTCAACATTTCGAATCAATTTTGGATGGATATTGATATTAGCGAAAATTTTAATGGCCAAAATCACTTTTTTGCTTATATCTCTTTTATTGCTTATTTTATTAAAATGTGTATAAAATTTTTTTCATAAAAATTACTAAAAAGCATATTTTTTGTTAAATACATTTTTTCGTAACCCTTTTAGTTTTTAAGATATTTGTATTTTTATTTTAAATGTTAATTGTATAAATTTAAAACTAGAAGGGCTACAAACAATTTAAAAGAAAAATCATTTGACTTTTCTCCAAAATAAAGATATTTATATATATATATATATATATATATATATATATATATATATATATATATATATATATATATATATATATATATATATATATATATATATATATATATATATATATATATATATATATATATATATATATTTTAATTATACTTTTTTATAGATTATTATGGAGAGCTAGTCTGCTCTCGCAATAAAAGTAACAAAAAAACATGAAAAGACATAAAAAGTTTTAATTCTTTATAAAATTGATTTGTTTTTAAGTACAGTAAGATCAGTATAAAGATGAAAAGTCGGTTCTTTTTAAAAGGAGAAAAAAAAAACTTAAAAAGTAGCCGAAAACGTTTGTTTTGAACGCGACCGTCTTTGCTGTTTGTAATGTGCCGCTTCCCGCACGTGTCGGTAAAATTAGTCCATATAAAAAGCAAAGACGACCGCCAGTAAAATAAAAACTTTTTTTTTTACTTTTTATGTTTTTTTTCTTTTTAAAGGGCACCGAATTTACATTTTAAAATTGATCGAACTAGTAAGATCAGTATAAAGATGAAAAGTCGGTTCTTTTTAAAAGGAGAAAAAAAAACTTAAAAAGTAGCCGAAAACGTTTGTTTTGAACGCGACCGTCTTTGCTGTTTGTAATGTGCCGCTTCCCGCACGTGTCGGTAAAATAAGTCCATATAAAAAGCAAAGACGACCGCCAGTAAAATAAAAACTTTTTTTTTTACTTTTTATATTTTTTTTCTTTTCAAAGGGCACCGAATTTACATTTTAAAATTGATAGAACTATACTATAATAAATTTAATTGTTTTTATGAAATTATATAAAAATAGAAAATAAACTTACTTGAAAACATTGGCAACCCGTTATAAGATATATAATAATATGTTATTTCAAACTTATTGGTTATCATGGCATGAAACTTAATATACATAAAACCAAAACAATGGTAATCAGTAAAAACCCAAATGCTGGCGCTAAAATAACCGTCAACGGGAACACCCTAGAAAGAGTGAGGAAAATGACATGCGTAATGTGCTGTGTAATCTCAGGCTCAACCTAAAAACCAGGCTCCGTGTTGACCGTGTTCTAAGATGCTATGTTTTAGCACATTGTTTTATGGTGTCGAAACGTGGACGCTAACAGAAGCAACACAAAGGAGAGTGGAGGCCTTTGAAATGTGGTGCTACCGCAGAATACTGAGAATACCCTGGACAAGCCATACTACCAACATCGAGGTCCTTAACCGTATGGAGAAACAAACAGAAATCATGAAAACTGTCAAACAAAGAAGAGCGAGTTACTTTGGTCACATAATGAGAAGCGACAAATACAGAACGCTACAGCTTATAATTGAAGGGAAAATAGACGGAAAAAGGGGACCAGGCAGAAGAAGAAATTCATGGCTGAAAAACTTGCGACAATGGACAAATATGACTTCGGTTGAATTGTTCCGAGCTGCAGTGGACAAAGTTAGATGGGCTAATGTGATCGCCAACGTCCTGAGAGGATAAGGCACACCGAGAAGAGAAGAAGATTGGTTATCATCGGACAAGTGTAGCACATAAATTATTTTATTATATTACTCAAAACAGATTAGAAACTAAAAAAATTATCTGTTTTAAGTAATATAACAAAATAATTTATGTACTAGACTCGTCCGATGATAACCAATAAGTTTGAAATAACATGTACATATATCTTATAACGGGTTGCCAATGTTTTCAAGTAAGTTTATTTTCTATTTTTTTAATAATTTCATAAAAACAATTATTTTATTATAGTTCTTTAAAACAAATCAATTTTATAAAAATTAAATCTTTTTATGTCTTTTCATGTTTTTTTTGTTACTATTATTGCTAGGAAGACTAGCTCTTAATAATAATCTATAAAAAGTATAATTAAAAAATAATAATAATAAATATATAAAATATATATATATATATATATATATATATATATATATATATATATATATATATATATATATATATATATATATATATATATATATATATATATATATATATATATATATATATATATATATATATATATATATATATATATATATATATATATATATATTTATTATTATTATTATTTTTTTAATTATACTTTTTTATAGATTAGTTTTTTTATATTATTAGTTACGCCATCTAGCGGCCATTCTAGAAGCTTTAAAATATTTTCGTTTAATCTCCTTTTTTTGATTTAGCGGTTAATTTTTTTTCCTCGAGGCTCTAGGGCCTATGGTTTCCGTAATAACGTACCTCGCCACCCTTAGTGGGACACCCTGTATATATATATATATATATATATATATATATATATATATATATATATATATATATATATATATATATATATATATATATATATATATATATATATATATATATATAAATATCTTTATTCTGGAAAAAAGACAAATAATTTTTCTTTTAATTTGATATTCCCAAAAATCAAAATAAACTATAAAAACCTATCTATATGGCTAAAAGTTTTATTTACTATTTTATATTTTTTTAAATATGAAAAACCTACACGTGTACCTTCACTAGTAACTATTTTTTTAAAAGTCATGTCAGAAATTAATGTCAGTTAGTAAAACCCTTTTTTTTTAGTTTCTAATCTGTTTTGAGCAATATAATAAAATAATTTATGTGCTGCACTCGTCCGATGATAACCAATAAGTTTTAAATAACATATATATCTTATAACGGGTTGCCAATGTTTTCAAGTAAGTTTATTTTCTATTTTTATATTATTTCATAAAAAAAATTATTTTATTATAGTACTAACAAATCAATTTTAAAAAGAATTAAATCTTTTTATGTCTTTTCATGTTTTTTTGTTACTATTATTGCGAGAGCAGACTAGCTCTTCATATAATCTATAAAAAAAGTATACTTTTTAAAAAATAATATATAAATATCTTGAAAAAAGCCAAATAATTTTTCTTTTATTTTCATATTCCCAGAAATCAAAGTAAACTATAAAAAACAAACAATTTAGTTAAGAAAAAATGATGTAGTTTTATTAGACCATTAATTTGGATTATATACCTTTTTTCCTAAAATCGATAGTTTTCGAGTCATAAAAAAAAACGATTTTTCACGATTTTTTTTAAAGTCAAAAAAAAAGCAATTAAAACCTGCTGAGATGAGGCAGCAGTGCGGCTTTGAATTAACAATTGTTCCTAGTTATGTAAGAAACAGCCGAGTGATGATCGCGTTGTTAAATTTAGCAATGGACTTAGCAATTGTTAAAAGTTAACGGTTTAGAATGTTTAACAAAATGTCAGATTTTGACAGGTTAAGCAGAATAAGCATAAATAAGTATAATACTAAAACAGCATTTAATTCCTAAACCACTCTAAGAAGTATTCTTACTCAGACGAGACCGGACAACAATGTTTTAAAAAATGACTGTATCTACCAAATTCCTTGTGAATGTGGTGAAGTATACATCGGGGAAACAAAAAGACCACTAGAAATTAGAGTTAAAGAACACAAAAAACATATGGAACGAGGTGAAACGTCGAAATCAGGGATTGCCGAACACGCATGGTCAAAACAACACCGTATACAATGGTCGAAAGCAAAATTTATTCATAAAGAAACCCCTACAAAAAATAAATTTTAAAGAAGTGCAATAACTGCAAACAACCAAAATGTTCTTAAAAAACCTAGTGTCGACATTCCGAATATCTGGCAGGCGTTGCTGAACCGTGGAAAATCGGTTAAGCTTCAGTGAATAACGGGTAGTATATAAGTCGTAGCTTTTAAGAATAGTTTTTAGTTCTCACTTGAAAACGGTTGAAGATACATCACTAACCCAAACATTGTGTATCAATTAAAAAATAAAAACAATGGAAGTCTAAAATTTTAGTATTATTGAAGCCATAACATTGTCTAACACATATAAAGAAACACCTCATAATATAATGTACTCAATGCATAGATAATCTCACTTTAGGTATATAATGGCTAATCGCATTTATGGCAAGTTTACGCTAGCGCGCACTAAACAAACGATAGTGTCATTTAGCATGCGTATTTGAAAAGCAGGACCAGTGCCGGACTTAGAATCAATTAAACGCGTAACTTTCGACATTACACGGTTTTATGCCGGTTCAAAAACGACAAAGTTTGAACGTTTTCTGTATATTTAAGGGGTTTTGCTTTGGTTGGGGATTAGTATAAGGATCGTGTAATACACTGTCACCTGTCGTGTATTTGACTGCACTTGCATATGGCCATACAATAAACGGTTTTTTATGAGATTGGAACAATCTTATAGACAGGGTAAAAAATGTTGGTACAAATAACGTTAAATCTTTTTCTGCTTAGACTTATGTTTTCGATAGTGAAAAAAGAATATTGTAAACATCTTAAATGTATTTATACAAAACGAGCATATATTTACTAGAGGCAGCCTTGCCGTTTGGCAGTGCGAGACAGAAAAAAATCATAGTAAAACCTTTCTCCGTGACTCCAACATGCCGATTGATCGACGCGGAAAGACCGAGCAATCAGTACGCAGAGCAGGGTATATATATTCCTTTCACCGACCAATGAGCAGGTTGGAGGGAGAGAAAGGTTATACGGCTATTCTTTTTTTCTTGCACAAATGTTCGCTTTTCAAGCGGCAAGGGTACGTGCCTCTACAACATGAAAAGCACATTTTAGATTAATGCAATACATTTTTTGTTCAGATTTTTTCAATCCGAAATAAACAATTATAGTAAATTTTTTTCAATTATGATTGTGTTACAAAAATACGTATTGATGAAAAAGTTAATTCTTAGATAAGCCACAAGAGTCATGTTCAGTCGCATTTTTCATTTTTTATTATTACTAACTATAACGCATCAGTTGTGAACCAGTACCAAAAGGAATTTAAGGAGCTGACATTAGATAATATGTTTTCGTTAAAGAACAACACCTAATCAAACAACTGTGTTTCACTGGTTCAAGAAACCAGTAATCGTGGTTTTTTTAACCAGTGTATAATATATTTTGTTTAGTTGTCATTTTGAAATGAAAATGAACATATTTTAGTAAGCTCCGAATTATTATAAGTCTTTTAAGTTCTTGTATATGACAAAATAAACCTCGTGACTTATTAACACGTCCTATGTAAAGTTGTTTCTTGTACAGAACTATGGCGAACATTAATAATTCTGACCTAAACAAAGAAATTAAAACTTAAGAGTTTATATGAGTACATTTATTAAACATAGGTTATAGTTTTAAAACAATTTTTTAGATAAGTTAATTTGGTCAATGAAATAACTAAAAACAATTCTGGTATGTTTGACATGATATACAAACTAAAAAATATTACTACAGATTTAAAATGTTAATACAATTACAAATTAAAAATACCCGTAAATAAGCTCCTAACTTTAGTTTTTTTAAATAAAAAATACACAACCACTTTAGTCTAACAAAACACAAAAAAGTCAATAAAACATTAAAACTTATTTAGAATCTATTATTATACTTCGTTTCACGAAGGTTTGTACTTTCGTCATCAATGACGTCATTACTTGGAAAAAAGGGTTGTCGTAGCTAATTCATATAAATTCAATGCTGTTCACATTTTTAATTAAAGTTAGGCAATATTGATGCAAGTACGTTTAAATGCGTTCTTTAGAGCACGTTCAGAATGGTTTTCTAATAAAAATTTTAATTCATCATGATCCGATTGCACCAATAAAATTTTTAATTTTCTTAAGGTAAAGCTAAGCTTAAATCAAAAATTCGATTGGACCAGAGTTATCGGCGGATTCAAGATTCTCTTTATCTCAGCCTAAAATATCTAGACTTAACGTTATTCTTGTCTCAATTTTGTTTTTTTGTGTTTCTCATGATGAAAGACCATCGAAACCCCGATTTTTTAGAAAATTGGTGTTTTAATCCGCATAATGGAACAAGTAATTATCCGAATACAACATTTTTAGCAAGATTTAATTTTTTAAAGCCAACAGTGTTAATTAAGCCTTATAAAAACCAGAAAGAAATACCGGTAATTGTCTCGAAAGTTGCCTCCTCTCCGATTTTGACCAAATTTGGTATATGGGGGTTTTTTGGGGCGCTGATTACGAATCTGAAAAAATATTTTTTCGGCAACGTTTCGTTTTCGAGATATTCATCATCAAAATTGAAAATCAAACTAACCTTATTTACACTATTCCTCCTTCTTTTTGCACAGAATTCTTGATTTTTTCACTAAATTGGCACATAATATTTTAAAAACACTTTCACACGTCGGATCGTGGCCGCAACCATGTATACACTAGGGAATCATGGCCGCCTAGCTTAAAAGTAAAGATTTGCAATTTAATAGAAAAAAGGTGTAAAATAAATAAAAATATAAGGTTTTAAAGGGTGTTTATAAAATATTGTGTGCCACTTTTTATAAAAATCAAGAATTGTGTACAAAAAGAAGGGGGAATATAGTGAAAATAAGGTTAGTTTGATTTTCAACTTTGATGATGAATATCTCGAAAACGAAACGTTGCCGAAAAAATATTTTTTCAGATTCGTAATCAGCGCCCCAAAAAACCCCCGTATACCAAATTTGGTCAAAATCGGAGAGGAGGCAACTTTCGAGACAATTACCGAAATACCTGCGATATAACGATTTGCAGTTATTTTAAACTCTTTCCGATTTTCGGGCTAAAAAAAATACGGTCTATAAATTGGTTTATTTTTTATAATATTCTTGTACCGTGCTATCTTATACCTTGCTAGCAACAAACGTTTTCAAAGAAATATAGTCATAATTTACATTTTAATATGACACAATAAACCACAAGAATAAACAAATCTACTTAATTAAAACTGCAGTAAGTAGTAACAGGTTAATCCGCATTCTCTCCTGTGTAAAAGTCAATAAGGTTTAAAATCATATTTTGTTCATCATTACTGATTTTACACAATAAAACATGAAAATAAAAATAAAATTCGACTTTTTGACAAAACAATTTTTTGACAGTTTGAAAATGACAGTAATTTTATACCCAGTATTATGTAGCTTTTAAATAAGCTGCTGAACGGCAATTTTATCAAAGACCATGTTTTACATTTTGTTCAGTCTGATTTTTAATTTGTTAAAAAAGGTCAGGAAATTGATGACGAAAGTACAAACCTTCGTGAAACGAAGTATATATAGAAATTCTATTACAAATCTATATATAACTTCGTTTCACGAGGGTTTGTACTTTCGTCATCAATTGCCTTACCTTTTTTAACAAATTAAAAAGGTCAAAAACAGACTGAAACAAATTAATGACGTCAAAAAGGTTGGTCGTTTCTTAAAATCAAAATGGCTGCCGTTCAGCAGCTGATTTTTTAAAGCTACAATAATAATATCCTAAAATATGGGTTATGAAATTATGGCATTTTTCAAACTTGTCAAAAAATTTTTTTGTCAAAAGTAAAGTCAGATTTTATTTTCATTTTCGTATTTTTATTGTGTAAAATGCCTCGACGGTATTCAGAAGGTGAACAAAATTATGATTTTAAACCTTATTGACTATTTCACACAGGAGAGAGATGAAGGAATTAACCTGTTACCACTTACTGCAGTTTTAGAGGTAAGTAGAATTGTTTATTCTTGTGGTTTGTTATTGGTATACATATTAAAATGTAATTTATGACTATATTTATTTGCATGCTGTAGAGAGTAGATGATGCCCTGGAAGTCGGAATTACCACCGTTAAAAAGATAAGTTCGCATGGGATCAGAAACAATGAGGATTATAAAGCAGCCACAACAACTGCAATTCAATGCTCTCGTGGACGCACTCTTTATAAGATTCATGAGCACATCATTAGAAATAGAATTTACGCAAGGTTTGCTGCAGGTATTTAAAATAAACTTTATTTTATTAAATAAATTTAAAAATGTATACATATTTTTTTTACAGGGGAACATGTTACATTAGTTTCACTCGAAACAAATTTGCAGAATCTTGATGGTGTGGAAATTTTAAGAGTGTCCCTATGTAGAGGATTAAAAGCACTGCAGTTTAAATGGCAAAAAGATTCTATATCCAACAGAACATATTTAATAGAGCAGCCATATGTCATTGAAAAAATAGTTCGTTTTTTAAGGTCATACCTGGATAATTTTACCGCCAGTATTGCTTTAAAACCTGTGTTTTTGGACGAAACGTGGATATACAGGTTTGTAGAAAAGTTGTATTAAAATTATACAAAATGTAAAATAAACATATTTTTGTTATAATAGCAAAGGAGCGTTTAGAAATAGTTGGCAAGATGGCTCAATTAAAACTGCCAAGAAGAAAAATTCAGAAGGCGTCAGATATATTATTTTGCATGTTGGATCAGAGACGGGTTTTGTTTCAATGCAAGCCCTATTTTTAAATCTGGTTCCAAATCCGGTGATAACCATGACGCCATGAACGCTGAAAATTTTGAAAAGTGGTTTCCAGAACAATTGCTCCCAAATTTAGAAGAGCCATCCCACATAGTGATGGATAACGCATCCTACCACTCCAGGTTATTAGAGAAGATTCCAAACTCAAGTTGGTCTAAGCAACTACTTCTAAAATGGTTACAAGATAGAAATATCGAGTATCCTGATACACCCATGAAAATAGATTTATGGAATATAGTTAAATAGTCTTTACCAGAACAAAAATATGTGTAAGCAGTAACTTATATTTTTATTAGAATACATTACTTAAAAAAAATATGCTGTTTGCTGCTTTGGACTTGACGAACTAGCATTACAATATGGTCACCGAGTATTGAGGCTTCCACCTTATCATTGCCAGTTTAATCCCATAGAAATGGTATGGTCGGAGGGCAAGAGGTACTATGATTCAAGAATATTTTCAATCAAACCAGTTACTGCCAATGCGGTTTTAAGCTTATAGAATAAAGCACTCGTAAAAGTAATGTTTTTAAATTAACCATATTACTTTTCCTTTAATGTTTTTTATTTTCCTATAGGTAACCCCTGACAAATGGATTACTGCCGCCATACGAATAATCTTTTTCAAGCAGCCTGGGAAAGAGATCGCTATTTGGACTCTTCAGATATTCTTCCTGTTATTATAAATGTAAACGACTTAGATTCATCAGAATTTAGTAGCGATGATGAAAGTGTTTCGAATTTTCATATCATTCATTTTTGATTTTTGTTCATTTGTGTTTCGCTGGATGTTTTTTTGTAATAAATTCGTTTATCTTTTTTCTCCCATAATTATGTGTATAATTTATTGCTTTGTAAATAAGCCAAACGTATGGTTTTGTAGTTGCTTACTGGATTTATGAAAAACACCAAACACATATTAAATTATTATACGATATTTCATGGAATAACGAAAAATTGAGAAAAGGAAATACATTTTTGTATAAACAAGATGTATAAAACCACTTTGTACGCGTTTAATTATTTTGGATATTTTTGGTCTCTCGTAAATAAACTTCATGGGCCTAATTGCACCATTTTATGAATAAACTTGACTTTGTTAAGTCGACTTAAAAGTAAAGCCAAGCTTGACTTTTCTTTGGCTTGCAACTTAGTTATACTTAGTAAGTAATAATGCTGGCACCACCGCATATTATAAGTTACGGCTATGGTATTTTCTGCTTCTTAAGTGTTCAAAAATCCAGTTAAACCTTATATAACATCCCTATAAATAATTTGATTAAAGAAATTAAAAAAAAAGAACATAAACTAACAAATAAAATTACCAAAAAAGAGTGAACATGCGAAAATAAAACGTTTGTTGCTAGCAAGGTTTAAGATAGCACGGCACAAGAATATTATAAAAAATAAACCAATTTATCGACCGTCTTTTTTTAGGCCGAAAATCGGAAAAAGTTTAAAATAACTGCAAATCGTTATATACGTGCTATATTCCAGGTATTAACTGCAAATTGTTATATATGTATTATATTCCAGGTATTTCTTTCTGGTTTCTATAAGGCTTAACACTGTTGGCTTTAAAAAATGAAATCTTTCTAAAAATATATTCTGATAATTACTTGTTCCATTATGCCGACTAAAACACCCATTTTCTAAAAAATCGGGGATTTTGATGGTTTTTCATCATGAGAAACACAAAAAATCAACAAAATAGAGACAAGAATAACGTTAAGTCTAGATATTTTCAGGCTGAGATAAAGCGAATCTTGAATCCGCCGATAACGCTGGTCCAATCGAATTTTTGATTTAAGCTTAGCTTTACCTTAAGAAAATTAAAAATTTTATTGGCGCAATCGGATCATGATGAATTAAAAATTTTATTAGAAAACAATTCTGAACGTGCTCTAAAAAGCGCTTTGAAACGTACTTGCAACAATATTGCCTAACTTTAATTAAAAATGTGAACAGCATTGAATGTATATGAAGTAGCTACGACAACCCTTTTTTCCAAGTCATGACGTCATTGATGACGTAAGTACAAACCCTCGTGAAACGTTCTATATATAATTTGCTAATGTGGATATATTTATATTTAGGTAGGTATATATATTTATTTGCCTGTCCACGTGATTCTGAAGTTATGGCTTGAGCTAAAATCATGAAATTTTGCACAGTGGTAGTCTTTAGCAGTGGCTAGAACCTAACGACGTTAGCCGTACGGAAGGCGTGGTACGAACACAGAGTCTACTTAATATTGTCTCTCGCTTGGCAGAGACAGGCTTTTCATCTAGTCACTAAATAAGTCAGTCCAAAAACTAAAAAATCTCACACAAACGGTAATATTCCAAACAAGGCGAAATATTGGCAAAACCGCGTCAAATTGACAAAGTGCGGAACTGACCGGCGACAAATGTGAAAATAAAATCAATCTGCTAGTCCGTTCTGCGCTTGATTTAAGACTCTTAAGTGATGACCCACGGCGCACGGACACATTTTTTCGCCCATAAAATCTAACTTTTGAACCGCGCATCCAATACCCTTTACCGGTCCATATGAAGTTCAGTGACTCAATGTAAAATAGGTGTTTTGGTGGATTCGTCCTTTTTTTTAAGTTCCCTATTCTTAAGTCACATACATATGTATATTAACCATGCTCGACTGTTCTTGAGATAGTTGTTTAATTTTGGTGTCGTAGTATTTTATATTAAATAAACCAAGTTAAAATATAAGTTAAAAAATATTCATTGGTCAAAATAAATTATTTAGATACATAAATATAAAAATAAACTACTTACTATAAAAACTATACTAAAAATGCAGATTCGCTTAAATAATCTTAACGAAAAACATATCGTTACATTAATTAATAAAAAAGTAGACCTATATAAGTAAAAGCATACTTATCTTAGTAAACTCTAGTTCCTTTTAAGCGCCATCTTTATTAAGAAACTAAATGTTTTCATTAGAACTAAGCCATCCGAGACCTAAATATTGCACCATCTACCCTTTCAAGCAGGCCACTTAGGAAACTCTAAAGCACCAATCGTAAGCTCTAGGGATAAGGGTTTTCAAAATATTCACAATATCGATCGTTACTGTGCTTAATCGGAAAACGAGACAATGGCGTTTCTTGCGACATGGATTTAATTTGTGTCTTTTAATTAAAAGGAAGATTTTATAAAAGGTAACAAAGAAATTATTTACTGATTAGGTTTTAAATTTTTAGTTTTTTTATTTAAATTTTTAATTAATTAAGTAAATTATAGGTGCGCATTTATGAAAAAAATATTTTGTTTGACTTAGCAAGCAATAAAAAGAAAAACAAGATTTTGATATACTCAGTATACGGTATTTTTTATTATTACCTGATCGTCTACCTTATACTTGGTGACTTAAATAAAATGCATTGTGTTCTACATTTAATAAGTATTATACTACAACAGCTAAAAAATATATTTTTTTTATTTTGTTTCGAAAAAGTAATAAAAACATGTATTAAAAACAACATCCGTTTATGTTAAAAGAAAATATATAGGGTGTTTCTTAATAACATGCTAATATTTAAGGGGGTGATTCTTGGACCCATTTTAAGAAAAAAACTTCATATGAATGTATGTCCTAAAGGTCTTATCTTTTGAGATACAGGGTGTTAAAATTTTAAGAAAAAAATTTTTTATTGTCATTTTCATACCACTTTAAATATTTTTTAAAAGTGGCTTAATCATTTTTTGACCTAAGAAACATTTTTTTATTTCCAACAGTGGCGTCCGTACTGGACTCTGACTAAATATTTTTAAAGGATGATGTAATATATTTAATTAGTTTAGCAGTCTAGTATATATATAGTGTTGGGCAGTGTAGTCGCAATTTATATATGCGCATGGTTAGTATTTTAGTTGTCTGTATAAAACCACCTGTAACCTGTACATTCACCCTCTTCTACTCTTGACAGCAATAAACAGTTAGCAGTTTTAAAACTCGTGTTTTACTTTCCAAGAAAAGTTAGGAGTGCGTTGTGTAAGAACCCCGATACACAACAAAAGTGGCGACGAGGATTAAGAAAAAGTAAGAAATCTACGCGGAAAGCAGTCGATACAGTGCAAGTTTCTGTTAATAAGTCGGTTAAAATAAATTAACAAAAAAAAAAATAACAGGGGAATTCGCAGTTGACATTTTTGCGCGAGTTTTCCTTAAAAAAATTGGACTGGTCCATTTTCAAGGCGCGTCTAGAAAACAAATTTTCGGAACGATATTAAAAAGTGTTCACATGGTAAAAAAATGCGAGCTATTTTGTAAATACGCTCGATCAAGAAGCATACAAATTGATATTCGACTTGGAAGCCCAAAAAAACCGGAAGACAAAACGTATACGCAGATCGGGGAATTTTGGAAACATTTCAAGGTAGAAGCCTATTTGCGGCGCGGTTTCATTTCTACCAGGCGAAGAAAGAACCCGACGAATCGACAAGTCAGTGGGCAGCCAGATTGCGAGGTCCGCTGTCGGCTGCGATTTTGGGGAAAACAGAGCTTAAGGTTTGCCTTAGAGACCGATGTTTTTGGTTATGGAAAAGGCCCCGTGATGGAAAGCCCAATGGAGGAAAAAGTGGACACAAGTTTGGGAAAAATGGTCGAATTGGCAGCGTCAAAGGTGGCGGCTATGGAAGCGCAGACGGCAACGATCAAGGTTACCCATTAACCATTTCCGAAAGGGACGGCGTGGAGTCGGCGCAAACGGGCACAGGCAGCAGGACGCAGGTCAACGACGTCATCCACCACAAAATGGCAGTATGGTCGATCTTGTGACGTTTGCGGACGAAGCAATCACGACAAAGATAAGTGTTTTTACAAAAACTCGATTTGTTTACATTGCAAAAAGCCAGGTCATTTGGCCTCGGTTTGTGGGGAAAAAAAAAAGAGGTGTTGCTCACCATTTTATGCAAGAAAACAATGTAAACAAACCGAACTTAAATAATAATTTTGATAAAAACATTCAAAATAATTTGATGAAATTTCTTTGTTTAAAAAAAAAAAGCATATTTACACTAAATAAACAAATTATTACAGAAAGGGCAAATAATAATAATAATTTTCACAAAAAAATCCCAATTAACTCAGCATGTTTTTTTTGATTCAAGCTATAAAAACAACATATTATCGATTGAACCTTATTTAGTTGAGCTAAACATAGAAAATGTACCGACAACTTGTCAAATTGATACAGGTAGTGGAATTTCATGCTTCCATAGTTTTTATTTAAAATATTTTAAAGATTTTCCTATACAACCACAGATAAAACTTTTATTTTTATAATGGAGATCAAATTAAGCCACAAGGTTGTTTAAAACTAAATGTTGAATATAACAATAGAAATAATGTTTTAAATTTTCGTCATTAAGGGAGGCGGACCACCTATTGTGGGCCGTGATTTTTTATTATTATATAATGTAAAATTTCATTAATTTTGGAAAAAAAGATAATTGTTTAGATGATGATCTTAAAAATCTGATAAACAATTTTCCACAAGTATTTGAACCAGGTTTGGGTTTATTCAATAAGGGGTTGAGACAATTTATTTAAAAAGGGATGCAATACCAAAATTTATAAAGGCCAGAACCATACCCGCAATTAAAGACAAAGTTGAAGCCGAAATTAACAGAATGTTGTTTTTAGGTATAATATCACCTGTAGAATTTAGTCGTTGGCTACCCCATTGTACCAGTCTTCAAAAAGAATGGACAAATAAAATATGTGGAGATTCAAAGTTATTGTCAACCCTGTCATGAGGTGGATCAACACCCGTTGCCAAGAATAGAGCAGTTGTTTAGTAAGCTTCACGGAGAAGGAGAGTATAGTGGCTGGATTTGTCGCGGGTTTTCAACAGATTGAGGTTGATGATCAGATAAGGAACTGTTGACAATTTCAACACATTTAGGGTTATTTAGGTATAATCCCACTTTTGGGGTAGCCTTGCGCTCCCGCCAAATTTCAAAAAATAATGGATTCTTTGTTTTCTTCTTTAGAGGGAGTAGCTGTCTTTCAAGACGATATTTTAATCACAGGCAAAGATAAAAAAGAACATTTAAAAAATTTAAAAGTAGTTTTAAACATTTTAAAAGATGTGGTCTAAAAAAGGAATTATGACAAATGCAATTTTTTTTTAAAAAAAATGTTGAATATTTAGGATTTATTATCGATAAAGAGGGTTTGCATACATCTAATGAAAAACAAAAGCCATTGATAACGCCCCTAGGCCTGAAAACATAAAGCAATTACAATCATTTTTGGGAAGTATAAATTATTATAGATTTATTAACAATATGTCAATAATTTTAAACCATTATATAATTTGTTAAAAGCAAGCAAAAATGAACTGAGCAGCCATTGGAACAAGCTTTTGAAATTAAAAACTGTTTGTCAGCAATGTTTTAGTTCATTATAATCCTGATTTTGAGTTAAGATTAACAGTGGATGCTTCTTCGGTGGGAAATTTGGGAGTTATATAAGCCATAAGCTTCAACTGGAGAGAAAAAGCCCATAGCTTTTTGCCTCCAGAACACTTCACCCGCAGAAATTAAGTATTCACAAATTGAGAAAGAAGCTTTATCAATAATTTATGGTGTTCAAAATTTAGTCAATATCTTTACGGTAATAAATTTAAATTAAACAGATCATAAGCCCTTAGTAAAAATTTTTGGTGAAAATAAAGCCATACCTCAGTTTGCAGCTAATCGTTTAAGACGATGGGCTTTAATTTTGTCAGGTTATAATTACAAAATTAAATATATTAAAAGTAGTCAAAAAAAATTTGATTGGTTTCACGTTTGCCTTCTAATGATAAAAATGACTTTTTAGCTGAAGACCCAGATGTAGATTATTGCTATTTTTTCTCGAATTTTACCAGATATAAATCAAATTTTAAAGTTTAAAGATTCTTCAAATAACGACAAGATTTTAAAAAAATTAAAAGCTTCATTAGCAATGGTGGCCCAATAAATGAAAAAAGATTCTTGATACAACCTTACTTTGTTAAGAGGTTTGATTTATTTATTAGGGACGATTGTATATTTTGGAATCATAGATTGGTTATACTGACACGTTTACAAAATGAAATTTTAAAAGAATTACATAGTACACACATGGGAGCGGGAATAAAAAAATTTAGCTCGCGGATATTTTTGGTTTCCAAATCTTGATAAAGAGATAGAGAAAATGGTAAAAAATTGTAAAGCATGATTTTTCATTCAAACAACCCTCCAAAGGCACAAATTTCACCGGCCAAACCAAATGGTCCGGGAAAGAGTTCATGGGACTTTTGTGAAATTGGGAACAAGTCATTTTTAGTAATAATAGATGCTTTTTCTAAATGGCTAGAAGTTTTGAAATGGCTAATATAAGCTGACATTAACTATTAAAATTTTAAGAAGGCTTTTTGCAAAAATTTGGTTTGCCTTTATACTGGTATCAGATAATGGCCGATCGTTGTATCAGACGAATTTGAAAAATTTTTGTCGGATAATAATGTCAGGCATATAACCAGTCCGCCATTTTCTCCGTCCTCCAATGGAGCAGCTGAAAAACAGCGTTAAAACTTTTAAAAATTTTTTTAAAAAGGCTATTTTTGGGCTGCAGGCAAAGATTTAAATTTAGCCATATGTAGATTTTTTTTGACTACAGAAATAAAATCACATAGACAACTGGGGTTAGTCCGGGAAGTTAATGTTCGGTAGGAATTTAAGGACGCGATTTTCCTCTTTGCCAGAAAATAGTAACAAAAATATTCAAGATACATACACAAAACTCCGCGAAAGGGTGGAAGATCAGCAAAGTAAACAAATTGAATATAATAAGGGTAGAAACATTAGTTTTAATTTAGAGAATATGTATTGGTTAAAAATTATAAATTTCCTACTAAGCCTAGCTTTATTAAGGGTAAAATAAGAAAAAAAATTGGAAAATAACATATTTAGTAGAGGTAACAGAACTCGCAAAAACATGGAAAGGATACAAATCAAATTAAAAAGTTCGAAACGTCTTTTCCAGTAAGCCATCTATCCCAATTTGCAGCTCTGAACCTTCCAAAAAACACAACTTAAAATTTCAAAAAGACAAAATTTAGAAGTAGAAATAAGGCAAAACACAAATTTAGGTAGTCCCAGTAAATCTGTTCAAAAAAAACCCCCACAACTGTAAATAGACCCAAAAGAACGGTAAAACCTGTAGATAGATTAGTTTATAAAATTAAGGTTAAAGGTACATTGTAATTTAGTTATAGTCAAGGGTGAAGCATAGGATGTAATTTTTAATGTAGGTAATTAATATTGTAGATTTAATTTAGAATTTTAACACCTTCACCATTTTGTTAAGAAGTATAACATGTAAATTTAGGGTAATTAATAATGTAAAATTTAATTTTGAAATTTTAAAAAAACCTTCACAATTTGTCAAGAAGTATAATTTGTAAATAGTATCTGGATTTCTTTTTTTTAAGCATTTTTGTTTCACTTTTCATTTTTTTTTTTTAAAGGGAAGATGATGTAATATATTTAATTAGTTTAGCAGTCTAGTAATATATATAGTGTTGGGCAGTGTAGTCGCAATTTATATATGCCATGGTTGTATTTTAGTTGTCTGTATAAAACCACCTGTAACCTGTACATTCACCCTCTTCTACTCTTGACAGCAATAAACAGTTAGCAGTTTTAAAACCGTGTTTTACTTTCCGAAAAGTTAGGGGTGTTGTGTAAGAACCCCGGGTACACAACAAAAGGAAAAAGTAGAACGCCAATTACTTTTCTTAAAAAAAAAAATTATTTTTGGAGTCTCCTGTCAATTTAAAACAAATTTGATTACCTGACTTTTCGTACGACTCACCGTTTAAAAAAAAATCACTTATTTGCATCTTATTGGACCAATTACGAGACAAAACGATTTATGTAACTTTGAACAATAATTTATATAATTAATAAGATAACTTTTAAACGTTGAAATTATAATATTAAGGTAATCTACATACATTTCGGAATACGAGTAGTACCAGAAAATTACCCTGAACGCACAAAGAAATCAATTAAATTAGGTGTTGGAAGTTTTAACACCCTGTATCTCAAAAGATAAGACGTTTAGGACATACAGGACAAAGTTTTTTTCTTAAAATGGGTCCAAGAATTACCCCCTTAAATATTAGCATGTCATTAAGAAACACCCTGTATATGTGGTCTAAATATGCTTTTGAAGAGTTAAATTTAAAAGTTTTTTAATTTTTAATTAAACACGTGTTAAATAAAAAACTTCATAACATGATTTGGTTTAGGGCTTTAGCCTTTATTAATTATAGATAAATATGCGTTTGTCATATAAAGAGCCACGAAACATTACAACAATAGGACCCCGCAGATTTCTTACGGGAAGTGGCCCCCATTGAAAATGGCTGAAATCGATATCTGTTTTAGCTTTTGTCATCCTGAGATAAAGTCTCAATAGACACGAAACTCCATTATTCGTATTTTGGCTCCTACGGAGGTCCAAAGCTCCACAAATAAGAACGTGTACTTTTTTATATTATTATGCATTAGACTATTGAAATATGGCCTTTTGAATTTGTAAATAATAATCGATCTGTGAAGCTTTGGAGCTCCCTAAGAGCCTAAATCCGAAAAAAGAAGCTTTGTGCCTATTGAGATTTTTTCTTAGGATGTCAAAAGCTAAAACATATATCGACTTTAGCCATTATCACCGGGGGAAACTTCCTATAAGAATTGATCGATCTGTGGAGTGTTTTGGAGCTCCGTAGTAGCCAAAATACGCATAATGGAGTTTCGTGCCCATTTAAACTTTTTCTCAGGACGAAAAAAGCTACAACATATATTAATTTTAGCCATTTTTTACCAGAGTAACTTCCCAAAAGAAATGATCGATCTGTGAAGATTCGGAGCTCCATAGGAGCCAAAATACGCATAATGGAACTTTGTGCCCAGAGAGACTTTTTTCAGGATGACAAAAGCTACAACATATATCGATTTTAGCCATTTTCATCGGGGACCACTTTCTATAAGAAGAAATTAATCTGTGGAGCTTTGGAGCTCCGTAGGAGCCAAAATACACATAATTGAGTTTTGTGCCCATTGAGACTTTTTTCCAGGACGAAAAAAACTACAACATATCGATATAAAATTGATTTTTAGCCATTTTTACCGGGATCATTTTCCGTACGAAATGATCGATCGGCGGAGCTTTAGAGCTCCATACGAGCCAAAATACACATAATGGAGTTCGTGCCCAATCGGACATTTTCTTAAGATGACAAAAGCTACAACATATATCGATTTCATCCATTTTTACTAGGGGCAGTTTCCATAAGAAATGATCGATCTGTAAAGCTTTTGAGCTCCGTAGGAGCCAAAATACGCACAATGGAGCTTTTTGCCCATTGAAACTTTTTCTTCTGACGAAAAAAGCATACGCATAATAGAGCTTCGTGCCAATTAAGACTTTTTCTTAGAACGAAAAAAGCTACAGCATATATCGATTTCAGCCATATTTACCGGGGTCACTTCTCATAAGAAATGATCAATCGGTGGAGCTTTGGAGCTCCGTAGGAGCCAAAATACGCATAATGGAGCTTTGTGCTTATTGATGACCTTTTTCAGGATAACAAAAACTTGAACATAATATCGATTTCAGACATTTTTACCAGGGGCCACTTCCCATAAGAAATGATCGATCTGTGAAGCTTTGGAGCTCCGTAGGAACCAAAATACGCATAATGGAGCTTTTTGCCCATTGAAACTTTTTCTTCTGACGAAAAAAGCTACAACATATATCCATTTCAACCTTTTTCGCAAAGGTCTCTTCCCATATGAAAAGATCGATAGGTGGAGCTTCGTGGGATTTTTTTCACCAGTCTATTGAGTAGGGGAAATATAAGAGTTCACCGACCTTCGTCCCCCCGTGGAGCTTCATATCTTGAAATCTCAGACAAAATATAAATTAATGTTTAAGTAAACACATAATTAATAAAAAAACAGGACTGATTTGTTTGTTTTTAATTCGTGGGATTTTTTTCACCAGTCTTTGGTGGGGGAAAATTTAAAGAGTTCCCCGACCTTTTTCCCCGTGGAGCTTCAATTTTTGAAATCCGTCGCCAAACATATTTAGGAACGTGTGCTACGTCGTATTTAGGGCGTGGCATCTCGAAATCTCTGAGCCCTAAGACTTGGACGTCGTTTCCCGGACTCTCTTCTTGTTCTACAAGTTGCAACATTTTATGATTAGGATATATAAAAAGGAACTTTTAAATAGCTTTATGTCCATCCAAGGAGCATATTGCGTTTGATGTGATTTAAGAAACATAGTTGCAAACTCTATATAATCTTATAAAAACAAAGCATCAAAACGTATTGGATATATACGTAATTAGATGGCAAAAAGTAGCAAAAACATCAAAAAGAATTGTGTCCACCACTTCACAAACTATTATATCCGCCTGCTTTAGGAGACAGGAGACAGGCTGTCGCATGGAAGCAGGTGTTATTTTATTTTTAATCTACACTCTTTAATTGCACCAACAATATTTAGGAATCCTAAGCACAAGATAATCCATAAAATGGCCAACAAGCAATGTTATTGGCTACATTGGAGATTTAAGGAATACATAACGCTAAGGCTTCTTTAAAATTGTTGGTGCAACAGGCCATAAAAAGTTTAAGAATAAAATGGATAGTGTTAAAGTAGGGGAATACAGACAAGAATTACGAAAAAAGCTACCTTAATTTTTTACGTAAAGCCGCACCAGAATAGACCACAACAAAATCACTTTTGTGAACTTGAACGCAACAAAATGTATTAGGTCCCAACAATTTTTGGCAATTTCTTATTAAGTAGAACTTATTTAAATTTAAATAAGGTCATCCATAATTAGTGTCGTTCATTATCTTTTAAATACTAACATTGTTGTTACTTTATAATGAGCTAGTAAAGAGCAATACGTTTTTCGCTTCTACTTAAAAAAAAATTAAATAAATAGCATTATGTATTTAAAAGCTCCTCTTATGTTCTTAAAAAAAATTATTCTGTTTGGATTTTCTAATTAATTTTAGAAATGTTTTTGAGGCAAACCAAAAATATAAAAATAAAATGTGTTTTTAAGACTCAGAACAAAAAAAAGCCACCCACAGGAAGTTTTATTGATAAAAATGAAAACTATACCAGCTGATGATAAGATGTTATACAAATAAATGTTTTCAAACATGTTATGGTTAGGGATATATTTTTCAAAAATAATATTTGATTGTTTATAGTTGCCTTTTTTCCACGAAAAAAATAATTGCGATCTGTTTTGTATAAATTAAGAAACATTTTTAAAACAAGCTTTTATATACAAATACCAAAAAAAAAAAAAAATAATAATAATAAATCTTTAAATTAAATCAAACCTATTAATTTATTACACAGCAGCGTGTCGCAAGATTAATATATTGTATTCTTATTTATCTATACAGGTAAATCTCGCGGCAAGCTTTTATCTCATATAAATTGTATAATGTAATAAATTAATGGGTTTAATTTAATTTAAAGATTATTTTTTTCCTATTTTTATATGTTAAAAAAAGCTTGTTTAAAAAATGTTTTTTTAATATACAGAAAACTAAAATCAAATTGAATATCAACTAATAAATTATAAAACCAAAATCAGTATTTTATGATAGCTCCTCTTTCGATCACCAAGGCCAATCTTAGTAATCGAAGATAAATGTTCTAGTGTAATCCTCAGTCAAACTATTCCACGCCTCTTGAATTTGTGCCCATAACTCTTCATTTGCGAGCTGAACATGTGTTGACTGGATTTTTTTAACTATCAGTCCCCATACATTTTCCATCGGGTTGACGTCGGGACTTCGCGATGGCCAGGGAAGGATTATAACCTATAAAAAATAAATAGGTTATAGATAAGAGTCCGCCATTTTAAATTAAAAGTGATATCAGTATATTTTTCGTATTCTTTTCAGAAAACCTTTTCATTTGATACCCATATCATCGGAGTGCATAAAAAATAACTAGCCCGCCATCTTGGACGATCCACCATATAGGATTTAGAGTGAAGTCATTTTATTTTTGTATTCTTCCCAGCAGACCCTTTTATTTAATACCTATATCATGGGAGTGCATAAAAAATAACTAGTCCGCCATGTTGGGCGCTCTGCCATATTGGATGTGGAATGACGTCATTTAGCTAACCATGCAATATCGTCCACGCTATACGCGTGTGCCCTAAAATCAAGTTGCAAAATTTGACCCTAAGAAACATACAACATACACTATCGGACAAAAGTAGAGCAACAGTTTGAAAAATATTATGCAAATTCCGATATTATAATTATTATACATGCATGTATGTAACCAAATGTATAATAAGTATTAAGACATCAAAGTAGGCTATGATCACAGCTATGATTATCAGTGACAACAGGAATTTTTACGAACAAAACAAATAAATTTATTTTGATATTTAGTTTTAAATGCTTAATATAAACGCTTCAAAAGTAAAGGAGTATTTAAATATATTTAAAAAAAAACGTTTTTAGCTAAAGTAAGGACAAAAATAATTGTATGAGGTTTATTTTATGTGTTTTTGAGCTGTTTTAGTCATGTCCCAGGAGGAATTTCGATTTCAAAAGACTTGAAGCAAAGAGTTTTGAATGCATTTATGGAAGGTTACAATCAAGCCAATATTTCAAGACAGCTTGTGTTACCCCGGTACAGGGGACACTTAAAGAAGTTACCAAAATCGGGAAGGCCAAAGAAAACAACAGTATTGACCGACAGACGCATCAAAAGAATTGCTCAAAATGATCCTTGGAAGTCCGCACCTAGAAATATTGCCGAAATTCCAGAAATTATGGTTGCGATACGAACAGTTTAAAGAAGGTTAGTAGAGGCAAAGTTGTTTAGTAGACGTCCAACAAAACGCCGTTATTTTCGGCAATAAATAGAGCAGCAAGGTTGGCATTTGCACGTCGGCATTTAAACTGGACCGTCAATGTCTGAAAAAAAGTTCAATTCAGTGATAAAACGCGTAATAAAATATTTAATTCTGCTGGAATGAGACGTGTGAGGCAGCCAATCAATACAAGGTTTAATCCTAAATACGTAACACCCACAATTAAACATGGTAAAGGCAGTGTTTTTTTATGGGGTTGTTTTTCATGGAATGGGGTAGGTTCTATACACTTTATTAATGACACGATGGACCAATTAGTTTATAGGGATATCATGCAAAATATTATACTTTCTTATGCAGAATGGGAAATACCATTGCGTTTCATTTTTTAACAGGACAATGATCCAAAACACTCTTCACAACTTGTTCAACAGTGGTTTGGGGAAATTAACATTTAAGTTTTGCAGTGGCCTGCACAATCCCCAGACCTTAAGCCGATTAAAAATCTTTGGGAAGAAGTAGAACGTCGTATTTGCATGCAAATGTTTTTAAATAAACAATCTTTGGTAAATAAAATTAGTGAAGTTAGGACAAATCTTTGCGAAAATGTTATTCAAAAGTTGATTGCTTCAATGCCGCGCCTTTGTCAGCAGTAATTAATAATGGATATTCTATTAATTATTAATGAATACTTTTAATGGTTATTGTTCCAAAATGTTTACTTTTAATTGTTATTATCCTAAAATGTGTTAAATATTTTTTGTTTAAATAAAAGACTGTTGAAAAAAAATTGTTGCTCGCTCCCGTTCTCGGTAATTTTTATAATCATTATTATTAACCATCATTAAACCAATTTAAAATACTTACACCACAATATTGTAAAATATTACTTATGGCGATAAGAATTAAAGACCGAAACCAATAGCAAGGTTAGCAAATAGGTGTGTTTTTAAATTAGAAGCTTTTGAAATATAAATTTGTTGTAGAATTTGTAAAGTAATATTGACAAATATTGTTTTTGTTTTGGTCTCACACTAAGAAAGATAAGGTATTTTTAAAATAAGCTGATCCGGCGTAATCAGGATTTATGAGTAATTAAATAATAGAGACATCTTGTTATTAAGAAAATAGTTTTGGAATGTGTGACGGATTTCAGACCGATAATAATACTGTGGGCATAGAGGGTACCTTTCAATGTAAGGGTATTTTAAACAGACCGTTTGGCTTTAATTTACAAAAAAATATTTTATTAAAAAAAAAACTCCTGAAAACTGGTAAAAAATACGTACTAAAGCTATTCAAATTTTGTTAAATACAACCGTTGTTAAAATCTGATGGTTATTAAAAACATAATAAATTTTTAGACAGGAAAGAATAATTTTTGTAACGGTTTATTAGTTTAAAACCCTATTGATTTAAAACGTTATTGTTTTAAAATGACAATGGAAAAAATGCAGTAAGGTTAAGAAGACCTTTTATTGATGAATATATAATACAGAAGTACAGATTATACAAAAGCAATTTGTTAATTAGGTTAAGTACATCGTCAGTAGTTTAACTAGACGAGTACGAAATAGATGTTCAATACTTGGTAAGGCCCAACAACGGGAATTTGTAAAGACATCATTTTCTTTTAATGGTAATACAAAAGTACGCAAGTAAAAACGTCTTGTTTTATTTTAAGTTTCTCATTAGGGGTTTAATTACGAAATTGTCGTTTCAGTAGTTACTTTTAACACTTTATTAGTAGTTGATTAGATTCTTTCGAATTCGATGTTTCGTCAACGATTATTTGGAAAAACAGTGCCGTTTTTTGGAAATAAGGTGCCGTTGATTGCTTTCACTTATATATTGTATTACATGTTTACCATTAAAGGTACACAATATCTTTACCTGATGATAAACCTAAGTAATTATCAAAACTTCTATTTCGTACTCTTCTAGGAAACCCAACCACAATAGACTCTAAACAATAACGATAAACATATCCTCTAACCATAAAATGTTGCAAAACATTTATTTGTAGAAGATTTTATTACTACCTGGTATGGTTTTCATTCTTATCAGTGAAACTTGCCGTAATTGTCTTATATCTTTTTGTTTCTGAGTTCCAAAGACACATATTATTTTTATATTTTTAGTTTGCGTGGAAAACATTTTTAAAATTAATAAGAAAACCAAAACATAATAAACTATAGACAAATGATGTGCTTTTAAAAAATAAACCATATTTATAACACCATTATGTGTGTAACCGTTTTTCAACCCCCGGTATGAGTTATTAGGAAAACATTAACCAGCTTTCACAAACTTTTTCCCTAAAATATTACCTTTGAGGTTCAAACCCTGGCAGCTTTGGCTGAACTACAAAACGCCGACTGCCTGAGTTCCAGCGTCGGATGTCAGAGGACCTACATCCAAGTCTTAGAGCCCTAATTATGATGTCCGATTCCCAGCGTACAATGTCTGGGGACCTACGTCCAACTCATAGAGCTCTAAATATAACCTTTGCGTTTTCAGTTAAAATTTAAATTGAAAAAAAGGCTTACTTTTTTATTTACTTTGGCAATTTTTATTAAAGACTGAATGCAAACTTAAGTGTCAGAACAGCGTTTATTATTTGTAAACTTTTAGTCATCTTTTTACAGGTTACTTACAAAAATATTAAGCATATTTACACGTTAAAATGGTCTCATGATGGGATCACTATTGAAAATCTTAGCTGTTTCTGAACCTAAAACCTAGAAGACCATATGTTAGGAGTACTACAAGATAGGTCCTTTACCCATGGTATTGTTAACTGTAAGAGTAACGCTTGAAATCGTCGACCGCTGATCCCACCGATGCACACGTTTTCTTCCTTTGAATCCGTTACTAATGCGCCATTCTAAGTATAAGGATTTTTTCCTACTTTTATGATACACCACGTATGTGGAATTGTTATTCTTTGTTTAAAAGACTTCTTTGTCCTGGTACCAGGTATGCTACAACTTTGCCATTAGGCAAAATTGCAACAAAATCTTTGACGTAACCGCGTTTTGCACAGTTCTTGTCAGCCTAAGTATCCACGAACAGATGGTTTTTGTTATTCACAGAACTAACCATTTCAGGTGGTTGATGAGAATAATCTTTATATAAGACTATTACCCTGTAACAAAAACTGCATACAGATATTAACCCGTATATTTTTACTTTGATACCTGTATAATTATTCTTTGCCGTATCGGACACCCTGTATATAAAATATACGTAGCCCAAGTAAGCAATATCAAATTATTTACCTATTTCACATCGTTTAAGGGTTCTATTGGAATAACTTGAGTACAGTTATGGCATAGTATTGGACTTCTGTAGTACCGCAGGCCGAGTGCCATAATCTAAATGAGATAACCCGCTTCTTTGTTACTTGTTTTAAGATACGACTGCAGATTCTGCCTAGCTCCGTGCACCCGACTGAAGCTAAGAATTTGTCTCCTGCTAACTACCTTGTGTTTTTGTTTCAGGGTAAGTTGAGCATATATAATTCATTGTAGCTTTGCTTACATTGTTGATCTTGCTAGAACTATATTTGGTTTTTTCGCTTATTTTCAATTTTTTTTTTCTTTTTTAATATTTTTCATTTTTGCATAGCTCTGTTAGGGTTCTAACATGGATGGCACAGGGGGGGAGACCCCCCGAAATCCTAAGCATACTAATAATACCGAAGTTTTACCAAATAATATTAAACCAATAAATAATACCCCAATAAATAACACTTTACCTCCTAAAAATAACGTCATAACAAAACAAACCGAGATAAGAGATCCGGTTTTATTCTCCCACAGATACGGGTCCGTTTTTGTATACTTGGAATCCACTGAAAAAGTTGGATATGATATCGGTAAATTTAACAATATCAAAATAGCCAGGGATATTTTTAATTTAAATCTGTTAGACGTTAAAAAAATTTCAAACAAGGGCATGAATAGAATTTCAATTGAATTTTTGACATACAAGGCTGCCAATGCTTTAGTTAACAATAAATCATTGCTTGAATTGGGTTACAAAATTTTTATCCCTTTTAATTTTGTCACATCAAAGGGCATCGGTAGGCGAATAGATCACGATATATCAGAGGAGGAATTATTAAAGAACTGCGCGACGGATTGCGATGTCGAAATAATAGGCGTCAGAAGATTAAATAGAAAAGTAATAATAGATAAAATTACTACCTATGCCCCTACGGGAACTGTACTTTTTACTTTTAGAGGCGTAAAATTGCCTAGAGCAGTACGTTTTTTCAACTTAGAGTGCAAAATAGAAATCTATATACCTCCTGTCACTCAATGCTTCAAGTGCTTACGATATGGGCATACAAAAAATTTATGTAAGGGTAAGGAACGTTGTTTTAATTGTGCAGATCATAAGCATCTTGAAGACAATGTTGAATTTGATTGTGCCACATGCTGCTATTTTTGCAAACAAGACCACAGGTCGACATCAAAATTATGCCCAGAATATAACAGACAAAAAAATATCAAAGAATTAATGGCTTTTGAAAATCTTACATTCATGGAAGCTAATGCAGCATGCAAGAAAAAATATATTCCAAAAGATGATTTTGTTTATAACCCGAGTAATTTCCCTAACCTAAAATCAAAAAAAAATATCAATTTTTCTCAAAGATCTTCTGACGATATCATAGAAACATCGCAAAGACGCCTACAAGCATTTAAAAATACTTCGGTTAAAAGATCCTTTCAACAAGCCGTAACTACTAACCCTGCCAAAAAAAGAGTGATTCTCCAAGGATACGATAAAAAATTACATAATGAAAACTTAATTTACCCGAACTCTCGGTTGGAAAGGTCTAGCAAATTTGAAAACAATAGTCAATTTTTGAATAAACAACAAAGTCAATATTCAACGCCTAGTACTAGTGCCAGTGCAAATTTTAATAACATATCTAACCCTAACAACATTAATGTGGAAACGGTCGTCAACTTTTTATTAAACACTACGGAAGAACATCGCAGCCTCTGTAGAGGTATTCTAATGTCCCGTCAGGGTCTGGGAACCGAAATGGACCTGGACCTTGACTCGGATTCGGGATAACCCTTAATTTCTTACTGCTTATCATTACTGTTTTTTTTTTTTCTTCTTTTCTTGATTTGGTGCTTTTATTAAAACTTCCCGATATAAATTGCTTTTAATTAATCTCTTTTAAAATCTCAAATAAGTATGCCTACTCTCACTAATAATAAATTGAATCTTAAAATCATTCAGTGGAACATAAGAAGTATAAGGTCCAATCGGGAAAACCTTGTGAACCTTGTGGTAAAAGAAAAGCCCGACATTATTCTCCTTAATGAAACATGGCTTAAAGATAATCAAAATTTTTTCCTCAATACCTTTAATGTTATAAGGCAGGATAAAACAGATGGGCGAGGTGGTGGTGTAGCCACATGCATTACAAAAAATATTTGTTTTAACAAGGTAAAGTCATTTAATTCAAATACTGTACAATATTTAACAATTAAAATTGGAATCCTTACGCTAATCAACATTTACGCTAGTCCTAACGCCATAACGGATAGAACATTACTGGAAGAAATGATAAGGGGTCTGGATAACCAAGATATTGTTATAATGGGAGACTTAAATGGGCATCACCCCATATGGGATGAAAGCCCCAGAAATACCTCTGGGAAAATTATAGCCGACTTTGTACAAGATAGAGAATTGGTAATTATGAACGATGGATCACATACATTGTTTCAGGGACCAGGCCACAAATCCAGTGCGGTGGATTTGGCCTTAGTGAGTGAAAGGCTGTCCTCAAGATCAACATGGTTCACCATAGAAGATTGTGGAAATAGTGACCACCTTCCCACTTGCCTTGATATCAGTATTGGGGGTGACAACCACTTTAAGAGGGTCTTTTCAAATTCATACAACTTGAGAAACTTCCATCGCGCCGATTGGGAGGCCTACTATGACAAGGTACTAATTCAAATGTCTAATGATTCTCCATCATATGGATATGATAATCTCATACAAATCATGTGCTCGGCGGCTGATGAAGCTATGCCAAGCAGAATCTGTGGTGTAACTCGGAAAATTGGTAACCCCTGGTGGGACGAGGAATGTTCTGGATGGGTAAGATTAAGGAAACAGGCACTTTTCGAATTTAACAACAACCCCAACATCGAAAACTATATCAAAGCTAAAAAAGCTATAGCAACAACAAGGAAAAATCTCAGAAAAAAGAAGAGTGAAAAATTTAAAAATTTTTGTGGTACTTTAAATCGTAACTCCAACATTACATATGTATGGAACAAAATTAAAAAATTCTCAAACATTAACTCTGGTGCAAAATATAATTACACACTTGATGATAAAATTAGACAAGCCATACTTAGTAATATGTCTGTTATTGACATAGATCCTAACTTCCAAATGATCACTCGGGACGATAATACCAACATCAAACTTTTTACCATACACGAACTGGAAGCAGCCTTGAAAGATAAAAAAATGTCAGCAGCAGGTATGGATGATATTTCATATCTCATGCTTAAAAATCTACCTTTCAGAGCCAAACAGCTATTGTTAAATTCCTATAATGACTTTCTTTTGGGTAATACTATACCAAGTGACTGGAAAAAATTCATCATTATAAATATTTTAAAACCCAACAAAGACCCACATCTGCCTAAGAGCTATAGGCCAATTGTCCTGTCCTCGTGCGGTGGAAAGACTTTGGAGATTATGATCAAGAATCGCTTGGATTGGTATTTAGAACACAATAATTTGTTTAACGATCACTTGCATGGTTTTCGCAAGGGTCATGGGATATATGATAATGTTGCATATCTTTCTTCTTTCATCTTCAACGCTTTCCTCGCATCGGAGACTGTAATTGCCGTCTTTCTAGACATAAAATCAGCATATGATAATGTAAATATTTATAAGCTTTATGATAAGTTACACAAACACAAAATTCCTGTGGAAATAAACAATCTCATCCACCAGTTTCTAAGACTACGTCTGTTATATACTAGAGGGAATGACGGAGCTTTTCTAGGCCCGGTTCTTAATACAAGGGGTCTCCCCCAAGGGTCACCCTTGAGTACCATACTTTTTAATATATATATAATGGATATTTTCAATATAGATTTTGGGAATGTAACACTAATGGGCTATGCCGATGATTTGGTGATCT
Source organism: Listronotus oregonensis (assembly GCA_019359885.1). Taxonomy (NCBI): domain Eukaryota; kingdom Metazoa; phylum Arthropoda; class Insecta; order Coleoptera; family Curculionidae; genus Listronotus; species Listronotus oregonensis. Next base: position 59,789 of record JAHBCN010001153.1, read on the forward strand.
TTGTCCGAGGGGCAAACATGAAGGCTATGACCACCCAGATAAATGAATCTTTGAATAAAATTGTGCAGTCTCTAAACGAGATTGAATTATCTCTGGCACCAGAAAAATGCGAAGCAATCTGGTTTACTAGAGGCAGAAGATATAATAACCCACCTCCTATTCTAATCAATAACCAAACCATTGAATTCAAACAACAGGTTAAATACCTTGGAATTGTTTTTCAAAACCATCTTAAATGGGATAAACATATCGACTACATTACCAATAAGGCCAAAAAGGCCCTAAATGTTTTAAAGGCTATTTGTAGAGTCTGGTGGGGAGCAGATCAGTGCACGATGCTCATGATTTTTCAAGCCTCACATTTGACTTTGGATCCATACTAATAAACCCAGTTTCCCAAAGTGGACTAAATCAACTTAATGTTTTTTTTACCAGGGGCTCAGAATATCGCTTGGATGTATGAGATCTACACCAAGAGCAGCTCTACTGGCTGAGGCATCGACTGTCGATCTAGAACAAAGAAGAAAACTGCTGGCCACAAAGTTTTTAGCCAAACTCACGACCATAGAAAATCACCCACTCCTTGAACTGCTTTTCAAAGGTCATAAACACCTAAATGATAGTCCAGGACTACGTAGAAACTCCCAGACCCCTTATTTAATAATGGCATTACAATATTACCTACCGCATTTGCGAGAAATTTATAAAGGCACCAATTTTCCCTGTTATGAAGTAGGTGAGGAAATCCTACATACCCCTCTTAAAATTATAAACCTTGGTATACAGAAAGACGATCTACTAATCAAAGAAAAATTCTTATTATCTACCGAAAAATTTAGACAAAATTATACCTTCGTTTTCACAGATGCGTCAAAAGCTCAAAATACTACTGGATATGGAATAACCATTCCTCAATTAAACTACAATTTTTCCTCAAAACTACCAGATTTTTTGTCAATCTGTAAGTCTGAGATTATCGCCATTCACGAAGCCACAAGGGTCATTATTAAAAAGTCCATCAAGAATGCAATCATTTTCTCTGATTCAAAAAGCGCAATTCAGAAGATTAGTGGTAACCTCCACTCGGCTACAGCTGATTTTTGGACCTTAAGAACGAAACGACTTATTTTATTGGCTAACGGGAATGGTTTTAATGTTAGGCTTGCCTGGATCCCGGGACATTCTGAAATACCTGGTAACGATAAAGCTGACAAACTTGCCAACATAGGTAGAATTTTAAGAATCCCCAAATCAATGCCTGTTGATGCTATTGAGGTTTATAATCTTATAAAAGCAAAATTATCACACCAATTTACCAATAATTGGAAAAACATAATTAGAGTAAAAAAGTATAAATATCAACAAGTACAATCTGTATTCCCAACCAAAAAGTGGTTCACAAAGGTACCCAATATGGATCGAAGACACATAACAACAATAATACGAATGAGAACCGGACACTGCTTAACCAAAGAGCACCTATTTAAATTAAATATTACAGATGATCCCCTTTGCGATTGTGGACAAGTAGAAACAATTAACCACATTTTTTTCGAATGCCCCATTAATGTTATTCCAGGTTGGAACCCATACGAAGAGTTTTTAAAACTAAAATTTTCAGCCCCCATATCAATATCGTCAATACTGAAAAACCAAATGAAAACACAATAAAAATCATCATGCACTTCATTAATCATAATAGAATAAAACTATAATGCTCAACTTTCTAATCCTTTCCCTTCAGATCACATATTGCCTCCCGCTTGTCTGTCTTTCGTTTTTTATGTTACCAACATGCCTGTGTATAATTTAAACTAACCACGATCAGTTTTATTGTATTTGCATGGATATTAACGCTTGAAGCTTTCTGCCTGCTTTCAGTATTACTTATGGATAGACTCACAGTATTATAATTGCCCATAGACAAGGACACCTGCTTGGGGGTCCTGGAATGGTACTGCCAGACCAGACAACACCAGGATCGCCACCACATAGAGCTGGCAAACTGCCTTGCAGCAGCGCCATAAACAGAGCAGTATTCAGTATTCAGTAAGATACGACTGGGGTCTAGTGATTATAAGCTTCGTCTTTTTACAACTATTTAGAAAAATAGATACAATTTAAACCACTAAGTGAACGCTTTACAACCGTTCGAGGTGTTAACTCCGTGGTACCAGGTGTGTTATTATAGCTTTTTCATCGCGGCGTAATTGTAAAGCTTCGAAGTAATTGCGTTTTGCACAGACCTAACTAGCTCACGTTGTGTATGAGATTAGTTTGCATATTTGATCATTATCTTGTCACAAATGCTGAACACAGTGTATACGTGTATTAACCCACATATTTAATACTTATATAAGCATTCTTTGTCATATTAGACACCCTGTATATAAAATAAACATAGCCCATATCGTTTTTTACCTACTCCACATTGTTTAAATACTGTTGTATCAGCTCGAGTAGAATCATGGTATAGGGTTGGTCCCTTGTACAAGATGTCCGCGGTTCGGATTTGGCTAAAGATTTTTTTAATAGGCGAAGTCCCATGTTTAGTAAAATACGTGCAATGATAGGTTAAAAGGTCAAGATTCATATAACATCATTAAAATATATATTTAGCCCAGGTGTAAAATTTGCCACGCCTTAAAATGGCGTCAAAAAACATGGTTTTGGGCCCTGTGTTTTTGGTATAAGTCTTTTGCTGCTTTTTTTACACACAAGTTCTAAAATTTATGCAATACAACCGAAATCCTTACAAGACTTACAAAACCGCAATAAACAAATAATACCCGATATTCTTTACAATGTGCGGGAACACTAAACAGTTGCGGTCCTATTATATGGAAGTATAAAGATAACACGTAAGTACTGATCAATAAAATTAAATTAAATTTCGTGGGAACCCGCAGCACAAATAAAAAAAAATTAATGCCCTTTTAAAAGAGATATTACAACTTGTCCCTTCTCATCCAAAAAAATAATTGTAAATGCCGCCACCCTTGGGAATTGAAGTTATAGTGATAAAATTAATATGTAAATAAGTCCTCCTGAAAACAACGGGTCGGAGGATTTTTTTTATTTTTGCATACAAAGCCGTAAACCTTGCTGGACTGTTTTCGATGAGCCATTCTGTATATAATTGCTATGTATGTGTTACGTGTAAGTTTTTATAAGTTTTTAAAACATATTGCGAACCTTAGGAAAAACCTAAGTATAAAATAAAAACAACAGCCAAACATATACCAGAAATGGTTAACGATCAAAACTGTCACAGAATTTCGTAAATATCACCCACAAAATTGCGTTCTGTTATCTATCCAATTTGTTATTTGAAAATTTGATTGTAATTTAAAATAGACCCTTGACAAATGAGTTCCTCGTGCACAATCAGCATTTTTGATTGCGGTAAACTACATTTTCTGTACACCGTATCGACATTTTGTTTTTATTGGCATGCGGTGGAATATTTGTTTCAATTTAATATAAACTGGAATAAACATGTTTCTTTTTTTGTTGGTTTGGTCAGCTCGTTTGAAATTCAATTTGTTAGTTGGAAATAAAACATTAAATGAATATTTTACCTGATATGCTTATAAAACTCAACCTACGTTAATATTGTTATAATGTATAGAAAGCACTATCTGTTTTTTGTTGAAATCCTTTAAAAAACCTTTCTAACAAATAGGCCCGAAATATGTGTTAAAAGAACTATATCTATAAAACACATTTTTGTTTTTTCTTCATTGGTACAAAATTTTGTAGGGAGTATTGTAGTAGAGAAAAATTGTATTAAGAAAAAAGTTTTGTAATTAAATATTCTACAATAAAAAAATTAACATTTACAAAATAGCAATAGGCATTAAGAACATAGTTTACTGCATAACAATTTAGATTTCTTTGACAACCATATTTGGCCAGAAAAAACTTCATGCTGTATAAAACATGATGCCAAATTTCGTTAAAATTAATTTAAACGATTTTGCAAGATAATTTTGCAATCCAATTTAGTTTAAAAAAATAGACAATTTTTCTAACTGTACAGTGTGTGGGAAGAAAAAAGCTGTTTTTGTAACTTTTGGATTTTTTTGCACAGCTTCAATTTGTATGAAAATTTGGAATAATATATAATACTTTCTACTATAAGGCTTTCACCCTCTAGATCAAACTTTATATATGCTTGAAGGGTGCTTTTTTATTTTTAGGGGGTAAAAACCACACCTTATATTAAAAAATTTAAAAAAACCATAAAAATAAACAATATGTAAATTAAAATTATAGCTAAATATGTGAAATAAATGTATTCTTATATTGTCAGTTCTTATTTACATTATATTTGTAACGTTTCAACCCTTAAAAATCACCCTTTATACCGAAATTTTAAAAATATATAGTTTTTTCATCTAAAAATTATTTATTGAGGCTTATATTGAAGCAAAAAAAAATTTTTACCCTTAAGTAACCACCCCTCATAAGATTTACAAAAAAGAATATTTTTGACAAATTAAAATAATTTGATGATACATATAGTCCCGAAAATGAAGCTCAAAAAATGGCAAAACCTCGCAATTTTTTTGGGCTTTATCGATTTGCATAAAAATATAGAATTAGGCTCATTTTACACTCTACTTTAAACTCTATATCATGCCGATGGAGCTGTTTGTTTTTTAAGGGTAAAAACTACCGCTATAAGACAAAACTTTTATAATAACATTTTAAACCTTAAGATGGGTACAATTTGGTTTGGATTAGTTGTATATGCTTTCAAATAAAATTTCGGAATGTTTTTATTCTTAAAAATCAAGCCTTGTTAGAGCTTAAATTAAAAAAATTATTAACCATAAAATTTTTTTTTAATGTATGACAGTGATTTAATTTAATAATGATGTTACTAAAAATATGTAGTATATTCATTTTACAACTTTTCAACCCTCATAAATCAACCCCTAATATGGCTTAATTATAATTACTTTAGTTCATTATCTTGCAAATATTTAAATACTAAAAACCACCCCTTACAACATTGCATTCTTAAGAATTAATTTATTAGATATAAATAGGAAAAAAAAGTAGAATTACATACAAAAATTTATTTACAGCAAAGTACACTGCATATATACATACATAGACAAAAATAGAATGTTTACAAACACAGGACTGCGAAGTATATCGGGTATGTTGATTATTATGCTCCGAAGTGGGCTATTCAAATTTTTCAAAAAAAAATTGATTGGATCTTTAAACATAGTTTCTTCACTTTTAAAGATGAAAACAAATTTTAGTAAATAATTTTGTAGGGTTTTTAAAGAGCTACAAGTCAATGTGAATTAAATCCCTTTAAATCCCTTAGTGTTGAAATGGGATGAATTTAAAGGGTTCAAATAAGGTGGTGCGCTCGTAAATAAATGCTTTAAACGACCATATCTCGCCAAATATTTATTGTCCAGAAAATCTAAGCAAGGGAAAATCTTTGTAATCACAAAAGATACAAATCGGTACTTTAGCATTTTTTTCGTATCTCCAGTATTTTTTGACTTATATGGAAGAAAAGGGCTTTTTTACAAAATTACAGTTTATGCTCCAATTTTTCTAAAATGAAGCATTTTAAATTGGTCAAACTTTTAGAATGTATTGATAATACATATATAAAAAAATGGCAAAAGGGTAAAGATCAATTTTAATTAGGAGGGTACTAAGGGAGTTGTTTTTACTGATTTTTTCGTAGAAAAAAGTTAGGGACTGACCCTATTTTTATCATAACTCGCTTAATTTTTTATGCTAGGGACTTTTTTTTAAATATTGTCTAGGGTTATACTTTAATAAATACTTTATAGGTTTTCTTTATAAAATGCAAAGTTTTTGCGCTTTTTCAAATTTAGCATTTGACGAACAAAAGCTTACCATTAATAAGCCCTAGCTCGGTCCGTATTGGTTGTAGAGAAATTATTAAAGAAAAAGTATTTTTTGTTTTTTTTAAAGCTACAATTTTGCTCTTTACAGTTTTTTTTTTAAATAAAATGCATATTTTTAGAGTTATTTGCAAAAAATCCATTAAAAACGTCGATTTTTTTCGTCGAAAAACTGTCTTATTCAATTGCGAATATCTCGAAAAATATAAGTTTTACGAAAGAAATGTATAAAACATTTTTTACTTAGAACTACTTTCTTCATTGATCTCTGTACTTAAAATGTAATAAAAAAAATTCACCCGCAATATTGGGTGGCAACCACCCCCAGGATAAAAGCGCCCCTCGACATAGTATAAACTTTAATCCTTGGGCTATTTGCTACCTTCTGTAAAAATTTCAGGTAAATCCATGTAGGACAATAAATTTCGACCCAGAATGCTTCATTTCCGGTACTACTGGGCAGTGTTCAGAATATGGATTCTAGATATTTAAATTTCACATATCCCTAAGATCGCAAGCCGATAAACGCTTTTTTTTTATGAAAATCAGATTATTTGACCGTTCTCAGTAATTGCGTTAAGTTATAAACAATTTTGTTACCATGATAGAGTCTAAAAGTAGCGAAAAAGACGTTTTAATATGTCAAAATAATCAATCTGTCGATTAGTTACCAAAATACAAGCTGTCCGATTTGACTGGCGTATACAGCGAATCTATAAATAATAACAGTTATTAACTCTTTGCACGTGATATTTATGATATATTTTTCCTTTTTTATTAGTATATAATTATAAAAGAATGAAAGAGCATGTATTTTAATTCTTTTAACAAAATACAGAAAAAATACAACTTTTAACAATTGCTGATAACTCTTTGCACATGATATTTATGATATATTTTCCTTTCTTTATTAGTATTTAATTATAAAAGAATTTAAGGGCATTTATTTTAGTTCTTTTAAAAAAGTACAATTTTTAACAATTGCTAATAAGGGCTTAAGTTCCGAATTTTATTTTTAAGAAAGCACTTTAAAGCTCAAATTCTCTAGTTCATGTAAAAAAAATTCCCATATTCTGGACAAGGAAGTTTAAAGGTGTATGGAAGCCCAATACTGTAGAACAAAATTGTCCAGGCGTGCAGGGCAGCGGGAATAGGGGGGTTGGCCCCGCGGAATTTGCGCAATGAATAGTAGGTCAGTTCCGGATTTCCATAATTCTTTGTTACTATCTATAAAATTGGCATCATCAAATGTCAAATTCCAACATTCACTGTTTTTTTTATTTTTTGCACAAAATTGTTGGTTATTAAAGGATTCTACTGTAGAATATTTAAAATTATTATGTAATATTAGATTTTATATCATCTGATATAATATGAAAAGAATAGATGGCACCACTTTACTGCCTTCTATTTAAATGGTCGATATTTTTGGGGGTTTTGTATTTTTACCAAAAATCTTTGTAAATACATAAAAACACGATTTTTTTAAATAAATTTCAAACATTGTATGATAGTATTATGTACTTCCTCATCACCAATTTTGTGATAAAAGAAGGGCAAGATAGTGTAAATGAGATTAATCTAATCCTAAGATTCTGGTTGTACATTAAAAAGTGAAAATTTTTATAACTGCTTTTTAGGCATACTATACTTTTCACTAATAACAAACATTCATGAGACAGAATAACAGTGGTTAAAAATGTTTAGTAACCTTTGGTACCTGAGTATTCATTGTAACAGTATCCGTTAAATATTATGTGTGTACAGTATGTCGAGCTTAAAAAGTTGATAATGCAAGATTAAGAAACCAAAAATCAAATTTATTTTTAAACAAATGGTATTGTCTCGAAAGTTGCCTCCGCTCCGATTTTGATCAAATTTTTTATACAGGGTTTTTTTGGGGCGATCATTACAAATCTGAAAAAATATCTTTTCGGCAACGTTTCGTTTCCGAGATCTTCATCATCAAAGTTGAAAATTAAACTAACCTCATTTTCACTATATTCTCCCTTCTTTTTGTACACAATTCTTGATTTTTACACTAAAGTGGCACACGATATTTTATAAACACCTTTAAAAACCTTGTATTTTTATTTATTTTACATCTTTTTTCATTAAATTGCGAACTTTTAAGTTCAAAGGCAGCAGCGATATTTGATTAAAAAATAAAAAGGTGTAAAATAAACATAAAAAAAAGTTTTTAAAAGGTGTTTGTGAAATATTGTGTGTCAATTTAGTGTAAAAATCAAATTTTGTGCAAAAGAAGGAGAAATAGTGAAAATAAGGTTAGTTTGATTTTCAATTTTGATGATGAATTCTCGAGAACGAACATTGCCGAATTTTTTTAGATTTGTAATCACGCCCCTAAAAACCCTACCAAAATGTACTTCCTTTCATTCAATTAGAGGGACCTGTATATATTAAAATTTGCCTGGTCTGCCCAATAATCAATAATTTTGATCCTTTAAAAGAGTGTACTAAATTATTAAATGAAATAAAAGTACCTAAATGTAAACCTTATTTCTTTTTAATAATCCACAGAAATACACAAACATTGTGGAAATCATCTAAAAGATAGTTAAGATTGCCTTACTTTTCTCACTAATATTTCCTATGAAATTTTCATTTTCTATTATTCATAATTGATATATTTTTATTTATTCGGTTACCTAACGTTACGTCTTATAAGAAGCACCTAATTTAAATATAAAAAATACTTACCTAAAGTTAAAAAGACGGGTATGTTACCCTTGGATTTGCAAAACAAAACCATACAACCTCTAGTCATTTTGTTACCATATTATAAGTAACAAACAATAAACACAAAATTATAGTCACAATTTAATAAACACTAATCACTAAAATAAGAAGGTTTTTATCAATCCAAAAAACGGTACTCCGGCTCTCATAAAATTATAATGTGTTGGCTAACTTCACACTGATTTATCAGTGTGTAAGTAGGCAACACATTAAATTATTTCGTGGAATTTAGTTATTGCGCAGAATCGGCGGGGCCAGATTAGATTAGATTAGATTATTTGAGCGGAGATGGCGAAAAATGACCTCCACCACTGCAACCTTACCAGATTTATTGTGGTTTCTCCTATCGTTCTTTAGAGTACCTTGTCCAAGCCCGTCTTCTTAACTAGACTCCAGAGTCTCGACACTGGCCACTCCATATAACTTGCCGGTTTTGGCTTCTCCATCCCAAGCCTAGTAAACCTAAGCCTGCATAGTGCTTCGCAATGGCACCACACATGTAGGGCTGTTTCTTCAGCCTCCTGGCAGAACCTACACAGGCTATCCTCCACCAGGTTCATTCTTTCCAGGTGTTTGTTGAGTTTACAATGACCTGTTAGTTGACCTACCGTTATCCTTACGACCTTACGGCTGTGGCTCAGTAGGTCCGATGTAAACTTGGCCGAGCAGGTCTTAATGAACTGCTTTGCCTGTCACTAAAATAAGAAGGTTTTTATCAATCCAAAAAACGGTACTCCGGCTCTCATAAAATTATAATGTGTTGGCTAACTTCACACTGATTTATCAGTGTGTAAGTAGGCAACACATTAAATTATTTCGTGGAATTTAGTTATTGCGCAGAATCGGCGGGGCCAACTCTGACAGTTATTTTCATACTGGGCTGGACATTTTTTGATCGAATGGGCAATAGCATTGGGCTTCCATACACCTTTAAACTTCCTTGATTCTGGACTCTACCTAAGTTGCAAAATTGCCCTTTTTTTAAACAAAATTTGCATACAGTATTATTAGACAAATTTTATCAAACCAACCTGAACCAAATTTGGCATCATACCATGAAATTTTTTTGGCCAAGTACGGATGTCTATGGAAAAATCTAAATGGTCTAAAAAAACCATGTGGAAACTCTTTTTATGCCTTCTTGTGTTTATAGGAATTTTGCATTAAACTTAACGAAGTCTGAAATTTCTAACTAAATATTTTTTGTAGAAAATTTAATTACAGAAGTTTATATAATTTTTCTCTACGACCAATACTTACAAAGTAAAGAGCGATTAAAGTAGAATAAAAATAGTTTTTTATTTTTTCACATTACGCTTATTTAAAAAATGTTAAGGACCTTTCTGAGAACAAGCATATCTAAAGCCTTTTTATATCTATTTCTGAAAGCTTATTGTCAGATTGGCGGCAACATCCGGGTCGAGAGAACAGACCAGATGATTCCCCAATATTTATTCAATGAGCTAGCGAGACATGGATCATCCACTCCATATTTTGGACCAAAACCTGCTCTTGGAGTAACCAAAACCACAGCTCGAGAACAAACCAGGGAATGGATCCGAAAAAAACAGGAGGAATACTGGGAAAACCTTAGTAGAATAAGACATGGAAAAAGCTTCATAAGGGGTCCATCCAAGAGAACGAAGGAAGAACTACTAAGACAAAGTAGGAAAAGACTTCGCATAACATAACAGGGTTGCTAACAGGACCCGATAACCTAAGATGACACCTACACAAGATAGGCTCATACAATGGGGACCCAAGTTGCAATATGTGTGACGAGGGGAAAGAAACAGCCTACCATTTACTGCGTGAAACGTTATTAACAAAAGACAGGGATTATTTGGGTAACCGAAAATGAGCCCACAGGAATATATCAACCAACCAGTCTCGGGGTTATACAGACTTGTGGAAGGAACAAGACTAATCGGAGGATTGGTATAAAAGATAATGAGAAATTAGGCACAAAAAGCCCAAGAGGCTGCGCTGCCTCCGGTAGTGAATTAAGAGGGCTCCCAGGAAGAAAAAGAAGAAAAAGAAGGCTTTTTACAAAAGATGCTTGTCACTATGCTTGTCGTACATTTAAATTATTTCTTAATATGTTAACAAATTTTGTATCTTTAGCAATGCCGTTATTATAACATTCTGGCTAATATTTTAAATATACATATTATGTATATGGTATACGAATTACTCAAATAATTTACTGTGATTTTTTAACAATATTTTTGTTTGTTCCGTAGCGTCATTTTGTTTTTATTGGCATGCGGTAAAATATTTGTTTCAATTTAATATAAATTGGAATAAACATAGTTTTTTTTATTGTTTTGGTCATCTCTTTTAAAATTCAATTTTGTTGTTGTAAAAAAAATATTACCTAAATATTGTATTTTATATGCATACAAACAGCCGCCAACGCAAACAGTGGATTGAAATTTATGTACCTAAACAAAAATTCGTTAGTTTAATAACAGGCCTCTTGCACTAATTTTTTTCACTGCCAAAAAATAATCCTTTATACCTAAATAATGCTTTTGTCAAATATTTTTATACGAAGTTTTATAACAGCATTTTAAAATAATACTTTTCCGAAAAAATTATATCCAAGTCACAACGCGCTCACCACACATATTCACACATTTTATGATTTTGATAAACTGCAAGCATTTTAAAGAATTATTAATAGAATAATCACCAATTTAGTGATAACTGGTCGTGGCTCCTGTTTTTCCCTTAACAATTTTGTTTTGTGAAGTATGTTTATTTCAACATCCAGCGTTATGCCTATATAACTAATATAGTGAATAGAAAACAACTGAAAAATCATCTTTGGTATTCTTACCTGAATCTGATCACCTAAAATGAAAACTTAATAGGTCCTTTAGTGTAAGAAAATATCATATCCTGTGCGAATGTTAAGCGTTGCATCACAAAGGACAGGCATTATTTGGGCAACCGAAAATGAGCCCATAAGAATGTATTAACCAAACAGTCTTAAGGTTATACAGACTTGTATAAAAGAAAAATGGGAGATTAGGCACAAAAAAATCAAGACTGCTTCCAGAGAAGAAGAAGAAGTTTTCAAAAATAAGTTAGATTCTGTTTTTATTTACTATGAAGGATTTTTATAGAAAAGGATTTCCCCATATTGCCAGTTAATTATGCACCAGTGACGTAAAATAATCTTGAGCTTCTTTTTCACAGAACTTTTAAAAACTATGTAAATTGCTAATTTTTTTGGTCAAAGTTAGTATTGGACACAAATACAAATTTTTTTCTAGGTAACCACAACATACCGGTATCACAGCATAACTAACAGAAAGTAGCACCCTTTCATGAATTGACGGGAAAGTACGGTCATTTTTCTTGCGGAAGTTCAGCCAACGTTTTGCTAAGATATAATCTGTCTACTTCATTTGAATTGTAATCGTTTCTTTCTTGTTTTGTGCTTAAAAATATCAAAAGCGCCGCCAGGGAGAGATCGTACTGCCTGTTAGTTATGCTGTGCACAAGTAAATATGTTACATGGTTAGCTAGCAAAAATTTGCTTAAAATAACACAAACGTGTTTAAAATAGCAAGTACAACGCTGCCGAATAGACAGGTAAAAACGTGACATAGCCGGTTTTTGCTCAGTACCGTACGGACTTATGACGTTATTCCCCGATACGGGACAATTTTTTAATTAATTAATTTATCGCGTTCTTGTCAGGGATTTTTTTAGAACAAATTTAACATTTTCTATCGGATGATGTCAGTATCTCAATTTCGTTAAAAATTGACTTAGTCCGTTTTTTCCCTGTACCCTTTAAATAGTTTTTAGAGCTTTAACCTGTTTTTTGTTTTTGTTTTTTTTTGGTAATTGCGATGTATTTTGATGGTTAACATTTATTATGTTGCATATTTAATTAACATTGAACCGATTTACCCTAAATCGCAATTAAGGAACGCGAAGAATTTTCTGTTTTTGCAGTAAATGCGAATTAACAAATAAATAATGATATTGAAACTCGGCAACACTTGTGTTTGGCATTTTGATCTAACAACAAATTTAAAGGGCCAGTTGTAAACTTTAAATTGTAATTACGTCGAAACTTATTTTTTCTAAAAAAATATTTGGGAGATGGTTCTTAAATAGGCAAAGAAAGAGATTTAACGTGTTTTATATCAAAATAAATTTTATGCAAGAGGCCCATTAACTCGGTTTTTTGACACCCACTGTACATTAAGTACCTAGGTTTTGAGCTTTCGTGAATTTTTCAAAGATAAAAAAAATAGAATAAGTGTAAAGAAAGTAAAGTTTATGGTAAACGTTAAAAAAAGAGTTTATAAATGTTTTTTCGCTACGTTATCTATTAAAGCGTCACCTGCTAAAACATATTTATTTTATATTTTGGTAATTCTTTCATATTTTGCACAAATGCACAAAAAGGGTGTTTTATACTACTTGTAAATCGCTATCGAAATGAAAGGAAAATTAGTTCAACATATTACAATTTTATGGCACCCATGGTACCTAGTAGTGATGTAACGAATATTCGCGAATATTCGGATATTTTTGCATATTCGCATTCGCAGCTTTTTTTTTCGAATATTTTTTTGATATGTTTTTTTGGGAGTACTTGCTTTGAAATTTTCTAGAAAATGGGACCACTTAGGTCCAAGTCCCGGGGTAGGGCGAGCTAAGCCTGCTCAGCCTTATTGACCCATCTGAACTTGCAGATCGCCTGCAACAAAAAAGAAGAAAAACCCTCCAAAAAAAAAAGAAAAATCAAAAATACTAATCTACGTTTCCGCGGCAAGTCGGCCACTGTTGTCAAGATGAAATTAAAAGAAAAAATTTAAAGAATTTTAAGAAATTTTGCTTTAAAAACTTAGGAAATTCTGAAAGTTTTTATACTTTTTATGACATTTTCTAATAAAATTTTCTTACCAGATTGTTTCCCTTGAGATCAATAGCTTTTAGTACATAATTGTTGTAATTTCCATGTCTTACTTTTAAGTTGAGCAATCTTGAAAATTCTAAATCCGTCACTGGTGGCTAAAATGTAAAAGTTAAACTAAAGATATACGATGACATAATATTAACATTTTCATCTCTTTTGCTTTAAGTCAAATTATTTTCTTTTTTTAGGATTCTACGGAAAAAAATACATCAGCTATTTTACATGAGGAAAGTTTTAAATATTACCCTATTCAGCCCTCGTTTGAATGACCCTGCACAATAATGTTACAGAATTTAAAACAAATTACCCAATAAAAACTGACTTAGAGTGCATATTGCCCACAATAACAAATAAAAATTGTCCACAAAAGTACAGCAAAAATTTCATAAATTTTCCTATTAGACACGTTAAAAATAAAAAAAATAGAAATGTCAAAATCAGTCAAAATGAGTCGATCTGGTAATGTACACGATGAAGAAATAGATAAAGTAATTAAAAAACGATTTCAGTTTCTGTTTTAATTATGTTAAAAGAAATTAAAAATTGTATAACAAAAAAAAAACATTTTAGTAGTATAATACTCCCATATTTTTCCGTTTTAAAAATATTCTCCCTAAATACAGCTCATGCATAAAAATTAACCAGATAATTTTCATTCAAGCTTGTTATACAAATTCCACTGGTTCTTCGAAGTCGTGGAATTATAAATAACAAGCTTTCATGAAAATTATTGGTAATTTTAAAGCTTTTGTAGTATTACCCCCAAATATTTCCCATAAGAGGAGTGCAATTTTCGCAAAATTGCAGCGGTAATTGCACTGCAGAAATTGAAAATTGCATCGCAATTTTATATTGTTGACGAAACGTCTTTTGTTTTGTTGTGTATTTTGTGTTTGATAATAAATATTTAAATTTACTTGATTCAAGTTCTTAATTAATTCGAAAAATATTAAAATAAATTACACTTGTGCATCAAAATAACCAAATATTTTTTTTGTTCACGTGTTTTTTTTTTATAAATTGCAATCGTTTTCATATTTTACCAAAATGCCCTCCTCTTGCGGTATCGGACTTTTTTGCGAAAATATGAGAACAGACTCTTGCAATTATAAAAAACACATTTCATTCACTTGTGCAATTACTTCCGAATATTGCATCAGAGAAATGTCATCTTGATAGTTCTTATTTACTACAAACTTTCAGGACTTTACGCTTTAATATCATTATTTTGGTAGTTGTCTGTTAAAGACGTTCAGTAATATCTAGGATTTTGAAGGCGGGTTGCATATTTTGCTTACAAAAATATTCAAAGCTGGGAGTTTACTTTTAAAATGTCTATAATGCAAATAGACCATATAAAACGTTGGTGGGCTGGCTCTATTTTTTGTTACTATAGAAACAATTAAAAGATTTTGTAGTTTTAGTATGTTAATCAATTAAATATGTAAACAAAATAAATCACTTGGGCAAGTTTTTTTTAAATATAGAAAAAAATGCGAAAAAAAAGTTATTGGAAAATACAGTAAAATCACAAGTTTATATATACAAGCAATGTTCGACATTTTGCAGTAAGCGAAGCTACAATTTTGATGGGATAATTTCCTATGAAACAAAAAATGTACGGTCAAGATAACTAAAAGTCACGACAAAACTGTTAATGGACAAATTTTATTAAGAATAAAATTTAAAAATTAATCCATTTAAAGCAACCGGGAGAAAACATGCTAGGGTGGTCCAAAATGCTAAAAGACTTGCAATATCTACTAAAAAAAGCAGTTTTACCGCTTTTCCGTATAAATTTTTTTAAAATATAGTCAGTTTTACAACAAGGATATAGGTAATGGGGCTAAAAAGTTTTGTAATTGTCTCGAATTTTGCGGCAACGCCGATTTTGACCAATTTTAGTATACGGGGTTTTTTGGGGCGCTGATCACGAATCTAAAATATTTTTTATTTAAAAACATTTCGTTTTTAAAATATCCATCAAAGAACAAAATGCAGTGTATTTTTTTAAAAAAGACACTTAAGCTAACAAAACAAACCAAATGAAGTACAATTCCATGTTTTCAAGACACCACTCCTGGAGAAGACAAGCGTTGTGCAGATCCCAGATGGTTGGTACGCAATAACAGTAATCCTAATTTATGCCCGGATGGGACTTTTCAAAAAATGTCTTCTTTAAAAAACGAGCGTTTCTTTGTAAATACAAATTCTAATGGGCTATTAAGTGGAAAATGGTATAAAGATGTCCCAGCTGGACAAAATAAAATGGATCAAGGATTAAAGAAAATTAGACTTGATTTTTTAAATTAAAATACCACCAATCATTCATACAATGGATTAGGAAAAGAGCAAATTATTTAAATTACTGGTCCTAAAAGCGTGGCTTCTATTGGCCCATGTCCATGTCCCATGTCCAAAAAACTCGTAGGCGCGGATTTTAGGAGATATATTAAATCAATGGAAGATAATCTGAATCAAAATCCGTCTAAATTCTGGAGTTACGCTTCCATTAGAAAACAAAATATAGTTAAAATACCTAATAAGATACATTTTGAAAATAAGGTTGCTAACACTGGTAATGATATAAGTAATCTATTTAGCTCATACTTCGGTAGTGTCTTTGAGCCCGAGAAATGTACTCTAAATCAAAACAATTTTATACAAGCCCATGACAGCTCTAATTTGAGTAATATCACCATATGTAATAGCAAAGTATTAATATCACTTTAAACACTTAATGTTAACAAAGGTCCGGGACCTGACAACCTACCACCTCTTTATATAAAAAAATGTGCTGTATCATTAAGTTTGCCCCTTACACTGCTCTTTAATAAATCGTTAAAGATGGGTAAATTTCCGGACTTGTGGAAGGTATGTACTGTAGTACCTATATTTAAGAATGGTCAGAAACATGATGTTAAAAATTATAGACCAATAACAAAACTGTTAATAATTCCTAAAGTTTTCGAAAAACTGATATATGAGTACCTATTTGCACATATTACAAATCTTATAATACCAGAACAGCTTGGATTCTACCCTGGTCGATCACTGGAAACAAATCTGTTCACATTCAGCGAATACCCATAGCAATATGGATAAGAGAATTCAGGTGGATGTTGTGTACACCGACTTCAGCAAGGCTTTTGATAAAATCAGTCACAACATTCTGTTGAATAGCTTGGCTGAGGTGTGTGGGTTGCACACTCCTGAGCTGGATCGAGTCGTATATCAAAAATAGACCATCACGAGTATCAGTGCAGGGGTATATGTCGGATGCATTCATTCCAACCTCTGGAGTACCTCAGGGTTCACACCTGGGGCCACTCTTTTTTATATTATATATAAATAATATAAAAAAGTGTTTCTTTTTATGTCTTTACAATGCTTTCGTACTGAGTAAATTAAGCTTTGGTTCTATAATCTGGAATCCCCAGTACAACACTTACGCTGAACGACTAGAAAATGTAAAAAATAAGTTTTTAAAATATTTTTCATTCAAAAATAATTTTATCATTCCCGAAGGGGACATCTCTTCGGCTAGAGAACATTTCCGAATTTTCTCTCTGGAGAAGAAAAGTGATGTCTGATTTGTTGTTTCTATATAAAATCCTGAATAATTGTATAAATAGTCCTGATATCCTGTCACAATTATACTTCAATGTTCCCTCTAGAACTCTACGGGTGAATGAATTATTCAATGTCCCTTTTAGAAATACTAGTTGTTCTCAAAACTCTCCTTTAGTAAGGTTGATACATAATGGCAACCAGTACATTTATGTTTTGGATTTTTTCTCCATGTCAACAAATCAAGTCAAAATTAAATTAAATACTGTTTTTATGGAAGTGAGAAATTAAAAGTTTTTATATATTCACTGGTTTTATGTCTGTGTTTTTTTTTACAATTATATATGTATAAATGCAATATCATATTGTAGGCACTCTAGTGGGCTCTATCTGCCTGTTTATGTCCATTTAAATAAATAAATAAATACCTGCACATAAATATCATAACGAAAAAATAATTTAAAAAATTATAGGAAAAAACGGACTTATTTAATTAAACAATGAAAGTGTAGGTTATGAACATTCGTCGTCATCTACCAATCGCGAAAAAATAAATAATACAAGCTTCTACTTCGTCTTTTACATCTACCCGGCTAATAAAAATGTCCAAAGTTAAAATAATTGTGTACTTTACTTTCATAATTTAAATTGTTCTTAATTTACTTGTTGATAAAATAATATTTTTAATCAAATGTTAAAAATGACATAATATTTTTGTTTTCTTTGTAATAATTGAAATATTTCTTTTGTTGTTGTTATTGTCTGAGGTATTATTTTTTGTTTTTAAAAAGTCTTAATTTTTTATTTAAACCTTGTTGCCTTTGAAAAATCTCATGAAATTATTTTTATTGTTGTTTGATTACGAAAGTGGAAGGCACTTGTTGTCAAACAACAATGAAAATTAAGCCATTAAGTTTTCTAGGCAACAGTTTTTCATGTATTTATTTCTAGTCCAGTAAATGAAGGAACAAAACTGTAAATAAATCTGTACAGTTTTTCCTCGTGGCGCAATTCTTAGGTCTTCAGGGATGCTTTCAAGCGAAAAAAGTTTATCAACATTAACAGGCGGAAAAGGGCTGAAAATGGCCCCTCAAGGCCCGAAAAATGGGTTTCCCGCTAATATCTGCCAAAATTTGCGAACTGGAGAATTTTCGGTTAAACAAAAAATGAAGACCGCCTTGTCTCTATAAAAATAGTCTATATATTTTTTTCAAAAAATCGATAGTTTTTGAGATAACGGGTCCCAAAAGTCGCCTCATTTCAGCTGCCGCTCTACCGCTAGAATGCCGCTATCTTCATGGATTCACTTATTAGCGGGCGGACGAATTGTTCCATTACTCGGGCAATAATGTACATTTTTTAATCATTCAAAGTTCATCGGACTGGGAAAACCCGTACCTATCACTGCATATGAGTTCGGGTCCATTTTGATTTTTACAGAATATTTAAAAAAGCGGTCAAAGTTTTTTTCACAATATTTTGACAGTATCTCATTAATTTATTAATATTAAAAAAAATAGTTTGTTATTAACATTTATTTTTTGTAATGAGAGCTTAGCAAGTGTTCAATGATCCCAAAAAAATAATTTTACCATCTTTCTTGTGTTCTGATAAAAAAATGTTTTGCTCATCTGCATTTTTAGCCGTTTCCGGAGTTCTAGAATCTCTGTAGAATAAACGCGTATCAAAAACTCATCATCCATTGAAATGCTTTTCAATGCACATCATTTAAAAGCTTAGAGTGTCTAGTTTCTAAAATGTACCTTTTTCTTTTTAATAAAGTCCAACAGACGGACAACAATGCATTTTCAAACCCGCGGACCAGAAATTCGGTAAGAAACTACCACATCTATCCAGTGTGAAATATTATGGATTTTTCGACGGCCGTTTTTGCGAAAAATATTGGTGTTGCAAAAAAATGGTAATGACCATTTTTCTAGATTCTGAGGTGATCTTCATATTTTGTCTAAACAAAAATTCTCTAGTTCGCATATTTTGGCAGATATTCGCAGGAAACTCATTTTTTGGACTTTGGAATCGTGATAAACTGTTTCTCGCTCGAAAGCATCCGCGAAGAACTAAAAGTTGCGCCACAAATGAAAACTGTACAGATTTATTTACAGCTTTGGGTACTTTTAGCTTTTCAGTTACTGGACTATTTAGACTATTTCGTAGTAAAAAGCTGTTTTTGTCTTTACCATGTAGTAATTGATATATTGCGAACTTTGTTTTATCACAGAGAAAATTTTAAAAGGTTAAGTTAACAATACCAGAGAATCAAATTATAAATATATTTTTAATACTACTCTTAAAAATTAAATTATTTAACATTTTGGTAGGGACATCTTGAAAACTTTATATGCGTTCTTAAAATTTACTACTAAAAGTCTGCAATTTAATTTACGTAATGGACTAAATTTTAAATAGATTTGACGTTTAACAGTTGATCAAAAGCACACGACCCAGAGCTTTCATTGTTAACGTTACCTTTAACATTGCAAATAATAAAACTCGTTTCTAACCGTACACTAATAGATCTGCATGCGCATGCAAGCGGCTTTCATTTTACTTATGACAAATAAAAAGGCATTTGTGAATCAAACAACAGTATCTGTGATTTAGGTTTTACGCAATAGGTTTTATTAAAGAAAAAAAATTATAAACATATAACCTTTTTGGTTAAAATAGTGTTTATAGTATGCAATGATAAAAAAAGTAAATTTAAACTATTTTTACTGTTGCACTGTGTTTGTATCTTATTTTAGCGGCCCTGAAGGCCATCAGTTCTCCAAAAGTTAATTCAAAACTAGTGAGGGGCTGTATATAGGGCCTAGAAAATGTCGGCTTGGCAAGCAAACTTACGGTAGCTTGGGTACCAGGCCACGAGGGCCACCCAGGTAACGAAGAGGCCGACGACCTAGCCAAAAGAGGATCCGCCATGGAAATGATAGGCCCTGAGCCATTCTGTGGAATTTTCGCGGGCCTTTTTAAAGCATCTATTAAGAGCTGGGTAGACAAAAAGTTTCAAAGCTGGTGGGTACAAACACCAGAACGGACCTACTGAGATCGTTGCCGATCACAGTCATAAGGTCGTAAGGATAACGGTAGGTCAACTAACAGGACATTGCAAACTGAACAAGCACCTCAAAAGAATAGGCCTGGTTGAGGATAGCCTGTGTAGGTTCTGCCAGGAGGCTGAAGAAACAGCCGTACATGTATGGTGCCACTACTACTACTACTACTCCATGGCTCTACAACCCGGGGTGGGTCTTGGCCGACTGTACTATTCGTCTCCATCGTTGCCGATCTTCCATCAATCCTGGGTCATATTCCATTCCAATGGATCTTAGATCTGCTTTGATGTTGTCATGCCACCTCGAAAGAATAGGCCTGGTGGAGGATAGCCTGTGTAGGTTCTGCCAGGAGGCTGAAGAAACAGCCGTAAATGTGTGGTGCCACTGCGAAGCACTATGTAGGCTTAGGTTTACTAGGCTTGGTGAGGAAAAGTCAAAATCGGCAAGATATATGGAGTGGCCAGTGTCAAGACTCTGGAGTCTAGTTAAGAAGACGGGCCTGGACAAGGTACTCGATAGGAGAAACCACAATAAATCTGGTAAGGTTGCAGTGGTGGAGGTCATTTTTGCCATCTCCTCTCAAATTATCTAATCTCATCTAATCTTATTTTAAAGTTTTTTAAAGTTAAAATATTTTGTATAACAGATATTACTCTCTGTATCACTTGTTAATTTCAATGTAAAACGGTACTTGCTGAGCACGCAGTTGGACCAAAACGTTGCCCTAACATTTTTTTTTATATAAAAAATTGTGCACGTCTAATATTTAGGGCTTTCCACTGAGCTTTGATGATATATCGGATGACATACACATTTTTAACACATACGCACATCATCTACATATTTTATAGACCCAACGTGTACTAATTTTAATTATGTTATCATCAAAAATAATTTATCACTTGTAAGCTAAATTATATCTGGATCCCTATTGTGTATATTTCATCAAAAAAATTGACCAATATTCAAACCCTGGCGTAGGTTTGAGAGGATAGAGTAGGTAATTACCCCACCCCAGAAATGTTTAAAAAATATATTAGTGTCGGCAAATTAATATTTACAATATGCTATTAATGAAATTAAATATTGAGAGGATTTAAAATTATTAACCTCCTCTACTATATTTTTTTGATGAAATATTTATTTCTTCTTGCAACTTTTGCAGATTTTAATTTTGCGACGGCCAGCCCTTCTTGTCTAGCGCCACCGAAATCTAACAAAGCTTTGGCTATGATATAGATTCGAGCTTTAATATAGGTGTTAACACTGGGCGAATTGTAAAGAAAAAAACCATGGGAAACTTATTTAGAGTAGGTAGGTTTAAAGTGAGTGGACTTTTTACGCCCTCCACTGCGACCGCTCGGTCTATTGTGGCTTACACCTTTTTATATTTCTCCCAATAGGATCGGACTTCTAATGAATCCGATACCAGATTGGGAGAGAGTTCTTACATCTCCTCTTACTCGTGTCGCTACCGGACACGAGCACAATGTGTTCTCATGTGTTCTGGTGTCCCTGTCTCCCTCTCTTCCGGTCTAGTGACGTTGGTAGCTACCAGGTCCTTGTTACAGGAACCAAATGTTCTTTCTGAGGCCGCATCTCCGGCCTTATCATATGAAAACGATCCTATCCGCATTCTGTTTAAAGCCAGGGAACCCTTTTTCCATAAAGGCGGTTCTGTCCGCCTTCTGCTAGGATTCAGGGAACCCTTCCTAAGCACCTGTTTGTTCGGGATGGATTAGCCTTTCCCAGTGAAAAAGGCGCCGGTGACTTCAGGGGCACCTTACGAAACGGATTCACCCGTTTCGGTCGGTGCACCTTTGTCTGCTTATGACCTTGAGTGGCACCTCTCGAGAGTAGATCCTATAGTTTAGAAAAAACTTATATGTACAAAACACCATTATAGTGATATGCATATATTCTTTCCTATATTATATACTAAATTCCTTATTTCTAAAAAAATTCAGACTTCCATATGTCCTAGTAGGAGTAAACGAACGTGGCGAGTTTCTCACTTTAATTATAAGTTCCAACGCGATGCCGAAAAAAGTAGATTTTTCTAATATATCTTTAGATCCGGTAAATGACACGACAGAGTAATTTTATAATTTTATTATAAGTATTAAATCGCCATAATAAAAAAAATAAGAACCGAACATTTGAACAAAGAAGAAAAGCAACTCGTGAGTAATAATCTTTGTTTAAAACTGGCAGACAAATTTTACTTTGAGGGAGATAAATTGACATTCACAAATGACATCTATCGAAACAAACGGTGCTTGCCCTATCTTTACCAAATCTTATGATATCCTTAGGTACAGAGGCATTCCGTATATATTGACCCATATGCTTGCGGCTTTATTATTAAAGATATGAAAAAATTCTATGATGAAAATTTATAGATTTTTACCTCAACTTTTTAAAAATATTATTAGGAAAAACAAAAGACTACCAAAAGTCCAATATTTTTCCACAAGTTGCATTTTTAAATGGAACACCCATATATTATTGGATATTCAAAAGAACTTCCCTGATTTCAAATATTTAGGTTTTAAAATTAATGTTTAGATCCAGCTTGCCGTGGATAAAAGATGAAATTACACAATTGTTCTCATTTAACATGCCTTATTGCATTTTATTTTTAAGCGATAATGATTTATACCGAGGAAGAAAAGTGTGAATTTTTACGTTTATTTTATAAAAATATTTAAAATGCATACAGGGCGCGCCAAGAATATTTGCAACTATATTCCAACTTGCAACTGGCATCAAAAAATACATTTTAGAATATCGAAAGGGGACTTTGACTCCAAAAATCAATTAAAAGAAAGCCTAGAGAAGTTCAAAAAAATATAGATGAAGAGTTAGAAATTGTATTGTTTTTAAGGGTAGCTAGACCTACTAAGGGTAAGGTTTTTAATGTTTTCTAAGTATTTTTTTAAATCCAACCCGTTCCATTCAAGATGCTCATAATTATTTAATGGTATCACAAAAAAACATTCAAAAAACTCTTAAATCACATGGTTATTATCCTTACAAGATCTTGCCTGTGCAAAAACTAGATGATGCGCATAAGCGTCAACGTGTTTTATACTGTGAAGAAATGCTTACGAGGAAAAATGCGAGCCCCAATTTTTTTGAAAAAACATTGTGGGGTGGTGAAGCGATATTCACCACAGCAGCAGTTTTTATTAGGAAAAATAGCCAAATGCTCAATAATTTTGGACATTGAACCTTTGCTCCATATTTCAACGAACACCAGGCCCATTTACGAACATCCAGCCCTACACATTTACAGGGGAACGTCTGAATCTAAATAGCAAGAAGCTGGTATATCGTTCTTTAAACTTGGTGTTGATTGGACGATACATATAAATAGTCACTATATAAGTCGACTAAAATGTCCTTTTGTCAGCAAAAACTAACCAGTTCCAAAAATTAGGAAACGTGATATACGTAGTTTAAAGCAAAAAATATCCTGAATTGCCGCTGTTCTTCGGTGAGTAACATTTTTTGCAGCTGGATGGCTTTTTAGTTCGTCGTAATCCAAAAAATCGTATCCTACTTACAGCATTATCTCCCAAGTATCCCAACAAAGCAACATTTTGTCCAGGAGTGAAAAATTTGGGACGACCGGAACCAATTTTTCTGGTTACCTAATTTTCTTGCTCGAAACGTTGTTTAATTTGCAAGATAGATTCCTTATTTCCATAGTATCACTCTCCTATTGCAAGAATTGACTATCCCTCTTGACTTTGCACACTATTTAAGTATTTTCAATTGCAGCTAGCTGACGCAGCATTTTTGATTTTTACTGCTAAGATCAAAATTTGATAAGCCTTT
Source organism: Listronotus oregonensis (assembly GCA_019359885.1). Classification (NCBI taxonomy): domain Eukaryota; kingdom Metazoa; phylum Arthropoda; class Insecta; order Coleoptera; family Curculionidae; genus Listronotus; species Listronotus oregonensis. The sequence continues at coordinate 83,887 of JAHBCN010001153.1, forward strand.
TTAATAACCGATAAAAATAGCCCCAGAAGCCGGTTTTACGTAAAAATAAGGTAGGTTACCTCTCCTATTAATACTTTTACGCCTTTTTTTTAAATACAACTGTACATTCCCACTAAGCAAAGAACATCTTGAGCACGTTTTGTAACGTTATTTAAAAGTAACTGTGATAACGTTCAATTTTAAACGTTATTTTATCATGTCTGTTTCGTTTTCTTGAATTGTTACTGATAATTTTCGTTTCTGTAACATACCCTTGTAAATATTTTTAATACGGTATAGAACAAACATCTCAGTGACGTAATTTTTATGTACACTAATGTTAACGTTAAAATGTTGCCATGTATAGAATGGTGTTTTAAGTACAAGTTCGATACATCTGTTAATATACGTATCAGATACGATTATAATTTGTTAAAACATAAAATGTTATTGGTGTAACGTTAAAATAATGATATTATTTAATGCAGAATCGTTACGTTCACTGCGTCTACTACATTTCCTCGTGGAAATGTAAACACAGTTAACATATCGACCTCGTTTGCTTAAATGTACCCCGCACAGAGATTACATTTTTTGACAACGACGCCAGGTTTAGAGAAAGAAGCTTTGCTTTAGTACTTAACCTTACTTTATTTTAGGAACAATTGTGTTTTGTGTAAGTAGTAAATTTAAAGGTTTTTCTAGTGATATTAAAGGGAAATATTGATCGGAAAGTAAGTATTTTACAGTATTTTCTATTACACTTCAGTTTTTATGTATGTATGTGGGTATATAGATAAACTGACCAAAAATCCAGATTTTGAAGTTAAGGTTTTTAAGAAGCCATAAGTCTAGAAAATCCAGCGTTAGCCGTTTCCTTAAGATAAATATTGAGTCCGGATTTAGTTTGGTGAGGTACCTCCCATTCTCTAGATACATATAAATTAAAGAAAGTACCTATAGATTAAAATTTGGTTGCTTTATACCTTACATATTAGTCATTTATAAGACTGGAAAGTAGTGTTTTTTGCAAGTCAAGTAAAGCGGTTTGTAGGGCGAGCCGTAATTGACCGTAGACGACTCCTTGAAGCTTGGCCAGACCTGCAAAACACTTGTTTTTCAATCATAATGTACAATGTTTTTTTTTCAACCGAAGCTATTAAAAAAAAACAATAATATTTTAATGATCGACAACAGGTCTATTTATCCGCTTGACATGGATTTGATACTTATTATAACAATAAGAATAATTTAAGACACCCACAGTACGGTAGTAGTTAGGCTAAGCCTTCGTAGACTGTCCAAAGATAAAAAAACCCTGAAGTTCTTTTCAGTAACAACCATGCATAAAAACGGCTATGCTCCAAATAGCAGCTTATTTTTCATTTATGGATTTGCAAAGTAGCCCGAAAAAAAGTTACTTTCTGGCCAGAATGTTTTCCAGAAAATGGGTATTTTCCGATCGGTCAAAAAAAAACTTTTTAGGGGACTTATATAGCAAAAATTGAGTATTTTAAATAAATGATAAATTTGATCAAAGTTGTAACTTAAAGGATTTACTGTAAAGTATTTTATTTTGTACTTTTTAGAGCCGCTGATAGTAGACATTTGACACATAAATAATAATAATAATAATAATAATAATAATAATAATAATAATAATAATAATAATAATAATAATAATAATAATTTAATAAAATAATAAAATAAATTGTTTTTTTAGGCCTTCAAGGGCAGTGAAGCGTCCAAATAGCCAATTCTGGCCAGATCACTGCACCTCCACGCTGGTAGGCCCTGAACCAAAACCTGTTGAACAGAGATCGGGTAACCAGCCCTGGGAATGAGATGCAGTGATTGGCGAACGCGAGAGGGAGACGCACGGGACAGTGTATAGCTGTTTGGGTAACGCCCCCGTAATCCGAGTCTAGACCAGCAAGGTCGGAAACCATCACCTGGCAGTAGGTCTAAAATGCACACCCATTATAATGGAGATTAAGAATTCTGGAGGAAAGGACGCTGCCTGGGGATCGCCAGGGCATGTCTGAGCCGGCGCTGGACATGACAGCACGCGGGACGTCGGTGGCAGGGTGTTGAGGAAACAACCCCTGTCGTACAAAAACTACAGCCCAACAACAGGAACTAGTTCACCAAGAGACGCCAAACAACACCCAGAGCCCACCCACCGAAGGGCTGCCCGCAAGTGGAAATTCAACCAACGCTCACCCAGGGGCGGACTACCACGCACCTCGCATGAAATGGACTTTGTCTATGAATGAAACTATTATGCGAATTTTTTTAGGGTGACTCAACTAGGTCAAGAGACTATCGGCTATAAACAACAGCTGCATGCCAAGTTCTGCAGGGAATATCCACATATACAAGTGACACAACAGAGAGTGGCAGATCAATATCGGGTTATTCTTAGAAATAACCTCATTCCAGAAACGCGTCTTAATACCATAGGAGCAGAAATCGAGCGGGAGCTCAGAGGTGCTGAGAATAATAACGAACAAGTCGATGAAACAGAGCCACAACCACAACCACCCTAAAGCACAAGAACAACCTAAGGGCCCTTTAACCAAGAAGATTTTGATGAACTTTTCCAAAAACTAACCACAAAAAGAGAGGAGCAGTGCTAGAGTATGAAAAAACCCAAACCCAACTATGCAGGCCACCGCTACCTAGGCTAAACTCCTCAAAAAAAGGGGGGTATCTTGCTGGGACATTATAAATAACAGAATACTACCAGATTTTGTTTCCAGATCCCCAAAACGCTGGGATTTACAAAACCAATCTATTGTGCCGCGACTGCAGTAGCTAAAACCCCTTTGAATTTTAAAAAACCAAACGAGACAACGAGTAGACCATTAAAAGCTCAAAAGCAAGAACACCTCACTGGGAGAGAAGACTAAAAAAAAACCAAAAAGGGAAAAAAAAGGGGGGGGTTTAAAGGAATTTATTGGAGGTGTAAACACGGGGGTTTAAAAAAAAAGAAATTATTAGTCGGAGCCAGTACCACTCAGGACAAAAGGGGAAAAACCCCCAAAATTTTAACCCAAAAAAAATTTGGGGCCGGGGGGGAAAAAAAAAAAAAAACCAAAAAAACAAACCTTTCCAGCCCGGGGGGGGGGTTTTTTTTTTTAAAAAAAGGGGGGAAAAAAAAATAAAAAAAGGGGAAAAAATTTAAACCCCCCCAAAAAAAATTTTTTTTTGGGGGGTGGAAAAAAATAAGCCCCAAGGTCCAAAAAAAATTTTCCAAATTTCCCCAAACCCCAAAAAAAAATTTTTTTTTGAAAACCCCCTTGGGGGGCCCGGGTTTGGGGTTTAAAAATTTTTTTTCCCCCCCCCCTTTTTTTTTTTTTTTTTTAAAAAAAAACCCAAAAAAAACCCCAAAATTTTCCCCAAAAAAATAAAAAACCCCCCCGGGGGGCCCCCCTTCCCCCCCCAAAAAAAACCCCCCCCCCCAAATAAAAAAATTTTCCCCCGGGGGGGGGGAAAAAAAGGGGCCGGGTTTTTTTTTTGGCCCAAACCCCCAAAATTTTTCCCCCCCCCAAAAAAAAAACCCAAAAAGGGGGGAAAAAAAAGGGGGAAAAAGGGAAAAAATTTTTTTTTTTTAAAAAACATTTTAAAAAAAAACCAAAACCAACCCCGGGGGAAAAAAAAAATTTCCCCAAAAGGGGAAAAAAAAAAATTTTTTTTAAAATTTTTTCCCCGGGAAAAAACCCCCCAAAATTTTTTTAATTTTTAAAAAAAATTTTTTTTAAAAAAAAAAAAAAATTTTTAAACTGGGGAAAAAAAAAAAAAACAAACCCAAAACCAAAAAACCCCAAAAAGGGGGGTTTTTAAAAAAAGGGGAAAAAAAAAGGGGGGGGGGAAAAAAAAAAAGGAAAACAAAAAAAAAAAGGGGGGCCCCCCCCAAAAAAAATTTTAAAAAACAAAAAAGGGAAAAAAAAAAAAAAAAAAAAAAAAAAAAAAAAAAAATTTTTTTTAAAAATTTTTTTTTTAACCCAAACCAAACCCCCCCCCAAAAAATTTTTGGGGGGTAAATTTTTTTCGGGAAAAAAAAAAAAAAAATTTAAAAAAAAACCCAAAAAAAAAAAAAATAAAACAAAAATTTTTTTTTGGGGGAGGGGGTTTTTTTTTAAAAAAAAAAAAAAACCGGGGTTTTTTGGGGGGCAACCCCCTTTTTTTTAAAAAAAAACCCCCAAATTTTCCCCCAAATTTAATTTTTTCCCCAAAAATTTTTAAAAACCCGGGAAAAGGGGTTTTTTCCCCTTTGGGGGCCCCCAAAAAAAAAAAGGAAAATTTTTCCCCCAAAATTTTTTTAAAAAATTTAAAAAATTTTTTGGGTTTTTGGGGGTTTTTAAAAAAAATTTTTTTTTTTAAAAAAAAAAAATTTAAACGAAGGGGGAAAGGGAAAATTTAAAAAAAGGGGCCCTTTTTTTTTTAAAAAAAAAAAAAAAAATTTTTAACCAAATTTTTTTTTAAAATTTTTTTTACAATTTTTAAAAATTTTTTTAAAATTTTTCCCCGGGGCCCCCGGGCCCCAAAATTTAAAAAAAATTTTTTTTTGGAAAAAAACCCAAATTTTAAAAAAAAAAAAAAAAAAACAAGGGGTTCCCAAAAACCAAAACCAAAAAAAAAAAAAATTTTTTTTTCAAAATTTTTAAAAAAAAACCCCCCCTTTCCCAAAAAAAAAATTTTTAAAAAAAAAAAAAAATTTTAAAAAAAGGGGGAAAAAGGTTTTGGAAATCGGGTTAAAAAAAGGGGGGGCCCCGGGGAAAAAAAAAAAATTTTAAAAAAAAAATTGGCCCCAAAAAAAAGGGGGAAAAATTTTTTTTTTTTAAAAAAAATTTGGGGGTTTTTTTTTTTTTTTTAAAAAATTTTTTTACTTAAAAAAAAAAATTTTTTAAAAAAATTTTTTGGGGGGGAAAAAGGGGGCCCAAAATTTGGGGGGGGGAAAAAATTCCCCCAAATTTTAAAAAAATTTTTTTTAAAAAACCCCCCCAAAAAAAAAAAACCCCTTTTTGGGGCCCCCGGGGGGGTTTAAAAACCCCCCAAAAACCCCGGGGGTTTTTTTTAAAAAATTTTGGGGAAAAAAACCCCCCTTTTAAAAAGGGGGGGCCAAGGGGAAATTTTAAAAACCTTTTTAAAAAAAAAAACCCCCAAAAAAAAAAAAAAGGGCCCAAAAAAAACCAAAGAAGGGGCCCCCCCCCAAAAAAAAAATTGGAAAAAAAAAAAAAAAGGTTTAACCCCAACCCGGGTTTCCCCCAAAATTTTTTGGTTTTAAAGGGGGGGCATAAAAAAAGGGGGGGGAAAAATTTTTTTAAAAAACAAAACCCCCTTGGGGGAAAAAAAAAAAACCTTTTCCCCCGGGGGGGGGGGGAAAAAATTTTTTTAAAAAAAAAAAAAAAACCCCCCGTTTTTTAAAAAACCCCCAAAATTTTTTTGGGGAAAAAATTTTCCCCTTTTTTTTAAAAATTTTAAAAAAAAAAAAAAAAAAGTGAACATCTGTATAAGGCTATGCAAAAGGCAGGCTACTTGCGCCGCTCGAACTGTCCGGAAATTTGTGGGGAATACAGCAGAACATAACGTCACCTAGAGCCGACAACACGGAAAGGGTTCCACAGAGCTCAATCCTTTGATATCTGAAGATGTCTGGGATGAGTGAATGTTCCCTTAGAGGGAGTGCAAAGCCGTGTGGCTTGAAATCATAATAATTTTTTGAAATCTGCTGAGCTCAAGTCTGAGACCGAGGGTTTCCCTACTAGTATGCCAGGATGGGGTGATAAACACGTTGGTATACCGAAGCCAGTTTTCTAACATTCCTGATACTACTTGTCGAGCTTGTCTACAGCAACCCGAAACACTAATGCACTTATTGTCAGCCTGTACAGTGCATGCTGTAAGTGGTTACATCCACGACATAACGATGCGCTTCGGGTACTTTATTATCACCTCAGACATTATTACGGCATTGACGAAACAGCAATTTTGCCATTTGCTCCCCGCGATATCGAGGCAGTAGTGGAAAATGACAACTATCGCATATATTGGAATTATGCATTCACAACTACGCATCAAATTCGCGCCAATAAACCTGATATCGTTCTCCTTGATAAAAGGAATAACTCTATGTATGTGATTGAGTTCTCCGCCCCAGCGGAAACTAACATCGATATAAAGGAACGGAGAAACGAGCCAAATATCAGGATCTACTCGGCGAACTTCGGAGGCTCTATCCGGAGTATAACGTGCGATTGGTTGTCCTGATTGTCGGCGTTTTGGGGGCATAAAGGAAAATGTGTTGGGGAGCTGAAGTGTATTCCCGCATGTCAACATTCACCCAACAACTGGTGATGAAAATGCAGAAATCTGTTGTCCTTGGGTCTCTTCGTTTACTGAGGCAAATGAATTTGGCCGAAGATCACTGACCGAGCGGACGCGAGGAGTGGTCTTCGATACGGATGGCCTTCCGCATGATGCCCTATGGGGTCGGAGCCATGGGATACGTCATGTCGGATCTTTCTAAATAATAATAATAAAATTATTAGAAAATTTTTAAATAAATTGTAGATGCAGCACATTATGTTTTTAAATGACAACTATTCAAAAAGTGGATTGGCAGTTAAAAAGAGAGGCATAGGTTTAGCATGCTCAAGTTAATCAAGACGGCTCCCAGGGAAGAAGAAGAAGCAAGTAACGTAACTAGTATCACTGTAAGTAAAAGTTTTTTTGAGGGATAAATTGAATTTTTAATTGGATTGTTTATCAAATAGAAGCAAAATATTTATATAGTACAAAGTGTCTAAATGTTTTTTTAAAATTAGGTGGTTTATCAGTATTTACCATTTAGTAATGGCTAATCGAGTAGCTAATATAAGAAAAAATTGACTATATATTTAAAAAAATTTGTAGGCTTTAAAGCTAACACAAGGTTTTTATCCTTTATAATAGTGAAATAAAGTATCTATGATACTATCTGCAAATACAGTTTTTTTTTGCCAAACTTGTGATATAAAATTATCTTTTTAATTAATGAAGCAATTATGTCAGTAACCAAAAGTTTTGGGGCAAATATTTTACAAAGTTTTTTTTCCAGGTGCAACTAGGAGGAAAAAATAAAACAGAACATGTATATTAGTACATACAGTTGTTTTTTAATAAGCATTTTTTAAATTATGATGGCAATTTTTATACCTAACTTAAGACCTTTTTACTTTTTTTTAAATATTACTCATATTTACACATCACGAAATGTGTAAGACTTTTTATAAAGTAAATTAAGAAAGATAAACATTATCACATGAACATTTTTATATATCAATTGTTACACTTTGTGTGGATTTAGAAAATAAGCTTTCCATATTAAATAATCTGTACAAAAATTTAGGAAATAAGAAAGGAGAGTTGTAGATATCAGATATTTTTATGAATAAATTTTTCCCTATAGTTTATATTAGTTTTTTTTTATTAGGGATAGTTACTTGTCACTGGTTTTATCTTGGAAACTATTGTACTATTTCAGGGTGGACGAAAAAATGATTATCAAAAATAACAGGCGATTTATCACAACCTTTTTTTTACATCCATATTTTTTCGGTGGCATCTTTAATAGCAGAGTGGACGCAACATTTACTTTTATACATGAAAATGCTAAAACTTTAGGGTAAACAATTTTTTTTATATTGTTAATTAATTAATTTTTTGAGGTTTTAATAATCGATAGGGTTGTTCACAGTTTTAGTTTTAGAAAACTCAAACATGAAGGATATTTAATCAAATCTTTTTTACTTGACCAGCCTACGTTTTAAAAAATATGTTTCACTTTGTTAGTGCTTTTTTGCGTATAAGTAAATTTTCGCCCACTCTAGATGATTAACAGCAAATAGTATATAAGGAAAGGCTTGAAAAATCGTTTAGTAATTTTAATCAAATCCGTGATCAATTACTTTAATATCAAAAAAGTTTTCCCTTTTTAATATAGTTAGTATCCTGCGCCTCCTAGTGATAAAGTCGCCAACTTGATACGTTTAGTGACTTTCAAAGCCATCTTCATTATACTAATTTTTATTTTAAAGCTGTACCATCCATATGTTGCTGTACATTAAATGGTTAACAAAATACGATTTACGACCATCATTAATTAAACATTCTGTATTATTACTATACACCACACATAAGGGATCCAAAAGATCTTTTAATGTTATATAGTCAACATAACAGAACCACCTATTTAAATCCTTAGAAAACCTTTTACAACGTAGTTATATAACGTGGATGTTTCAGAATATGTGTTAGGCCCAACCAATGCAAAATACATAACGGGGCCGGGTAAGTTTCAAACAAAAACGTTGTATTTTTAACGTAACAACGATTTTGTTAAGTTGAAGGAAATATAACGAAACTATTAGGTTCAAGGCGCTGTTATTGTTTCAAGATGATTAACGTAACAAAGGAACAAGAAAACATAAATGTAACGTAGTTAGGATGATTTTTTGCTTAGTGGGTTGGGTCACCATATTTACCATTACTCTCATTGCTGCTTTAAATGTCCTGTACGTTTTCTGCAAGTGTCGAAAAATAAATCACCGCAGAATTTGAACGCCCATTACTAATTATGACAATCTACCACCTTCTCCAGTGCCCCAATTAAGGGATACAATCCACCAAAGGCTAAGGAACCTGATGCCTAAAGAAGACCTAGTACTTACCCGATCATTAAAAGAAAAACAAATAGAACTCGAATTCATTTAAAATTACAAGTTGCCCCAGCAGCACCAACTTTTTATTAAAAGAGAGGTTTTTATATCCGACTCACAGGACGTTCAGCCATCGACCCCCGGTCACACGATGTCGAGTCTTCATATTTTAACACAACTAAGAATGCAACGTAATCAGTATGCTCATTTTACAATTCTCAGGAACGAAGGTACTGATTTAGCATTAATTTAGTATTTAAGCACCTAGTTTTAGCAATTTCTAATTATTCATTAACAGACTGTTATTATGTCAGTTTAATTTTTAAAGTATATTTTGTAATTAATTATTTGTATTTTTTAAAGTAATATAATTTAATTGATGTTATCTTACACGTATACCTTCTAAATACGTTTCAAAGAAGTTTAAGAATCACTGATGCTATACTAACATTTGACACTAACCACAACTAACCATCGCATTGTGAATGTGGTCCGACTTGGGCGAAAATATTTTAATTTATATTTAATTTATTATTATCTGTTTTAATATGGAAAGAATAGATGGCGCCACTTCACAGCCTTTTATTTAAATGGTCCATATTTTTGGAAGTGCTGTACTTTTGTGATAAAAAAGGGGAAGATAGTGAAAATAATGCAAATTTAATTATCATATTTAATGATCGATATCTCGAAAATAAAACGTTGTCGAAAAAACTAACTTCAGATTTGTGATCAGCGCTCCCGTATGCAAAAAAAGTAAAACACTAAAATAAGTTTGGTTGCTTTTTTGTATTTTAGAGTCATACAGTATTTTATAAATTTATAATTTGTATTAAAGTACAATACAATAGTGTGATGTCATGCAGGTAACACAAACAAGTTTTGCGATAAGTATCGTATCTTTTTACCATAAGCATTATTTGACATTTACTTAATGTTTGTCTTTCGAAAAGTGCTTTTACAAAGAAGTTGCATTTTTGACTGTAGCAAATATCTTATATGAAATAAAAGCATAGAGATTCAAATGCACGAAAGCATAAGACACCGGCTCTGCTCCAAATTGAAATGTGTTGTCAACTTAAATTTATGGCACCCACTAATTTTACTAAAAATTTCTTTTAGATTTTGGTAACGGCCGCACACCGTAAAATCTCAAGATTAAACAAGATAAAAAATAAAGATTATTATAAGTACGAATTAAAACAAATAGTTACGATAATATGTCCATGTATTATTGTAAGAAAGTAATGTATTTAAAATAAACAATAAACGTGATTGTAAGCCCCAGTTAAATAAGGAATTTATAAAGGTAGTATTATTTTCGCAAAAATTGTTACTAAAATTTACTGTTATTATGAATGTTATCTATAACCTTATTTAGGGTTAAACTTAAAAAAATCTTGTTAAGTGCGTTGGCCCGTGGTTTAATGAGTTAATAGGAGATTTGGTCTCTATCTAAATTTTGTCATTTTCCAATTATAAATCCAATAGTCGGTCAATCAATCATTGCCAATTAACAATTTAGCCTACTATTAATCCTTGATCAGATAAATGAGTAGGTGATTTTGACCTCTTCCTAAATTAGTTGTAATTGCAGCCTAAACCAGGTTGCTACCTAATTCGTGTCAATTACTTCTAGTACACTTGTCTCAGGGTGTTAATTTTATGCTAATTTATTAAAGCAGAAAATACTAAACCAAATTATAACGAAAATGTTCAATACATAAATACAATTTTAACTGTTAAATCTATACTCACTACACACCACACACCACCACAACCTGGCCCCAGTTTCAAAGTTGGCTTCCTCGTCAACCGCTTCTTTTGATTTGGACGATCTTTTTATTAAATTGTACAGGGTAGGCATATAAGCGAGGTAAGCGGCTGTATCTCAGGACCTGTACATCTTCAACAATGGATTTTTTATTATTATTATAAAAGTGGCCATGAGAAAATTCTGGAAATTAATAGTGTGTTAATTTCTTAATACTTTAGAGATTTCACCTAACGACATCTGACCGGTTTGATCTATATCGATCTATCGCAAGCTAGTAGGTAAAATCTAAAATCTAATACCTTATTCAGTACGATTGAAACCATGAATATGACGTCAACATCTTGAGTAGATGGCGTTGAGTCATACCATTTGTTTCTGGAAATTATTTTCAAGTTCTGTATTTTACCGCTAGAGGGCGTAACTAAAAATTAAATAAGGAAAACGTATTTTTTTCCAGTAATACTGTTAGAAAGCCAAGAAAATTCTCTAATATTTTGGATTAAGGCTCATTGGCGTACGACCGATAGTAGGAGTGGGGGAAGCTCTTGAAAGGGTAATCATTAAAATGGTGTAAATTTTAAACCATTTATTCGATTTCAGCAAATTAAAATTTGTTTGCAAGATAAATAAGGCTGTTTTAAATATCCGTTCTCCTTATCGATCTACAGTTCCCAATAAAAGAGCTAGAGGGCGCAATTCGTAATAATTCCAGTTTTTTTCATTTTACTGCAAAAATTTAAATCAAACGGTATATTGTTAACATCATATTTAAAAAAAGATAAAATTTGCAAAAATATTGTGAAAACCGATGATGATATCTTTGCTCGTTTTAAACTTAAGCGAATTAAAGTTTTTTTTTTACGCGCAGAGTCAAAACGTATGTATCGCCATCTAGCGTTTGGCCCTAGAATGTCTAATTAACGTATAGTAGGCGACAAAAACAAAAGAAATTTTCAAATGATATTTTTTGATTTATTAGATGCTTTTAATTCTTGTCAATTTGGTATCTAAATATTTTTTGCGCCATTTTTTTGTAAAATGCCTCTTACAAATGATGAAGCTGTTGATATGATTGCGGTTTTCTTCGAGTGCTTTCAAAATGCAGCAATAGCTGAAAGACAATATGCCATTCGGTATCCAGATCGCCGTCATTATGGCAGAAGAGTATTTCCACGCTTGGTATAGCGACTACGCGATACTGGGAGCTTTAGTCGGCCCCGATTTAGAAGGCGTCGCACTACTGGAAGAACGGAAGAAAACATTATTAATGTGTTGGCCTACGTAGAATTTAATAAGCATATTGAAACTCGGGCGTTATCTTTATATTTGGGAATAATTCGAACTACTGTTCGGAATATGCTAAAAGACCACAAGTAAGTAATTGCATTAGCGCACCTTTTTAATACACATTTTAAATATAATTTACTTCCTTGAATATAATAAGCATTTTTTTATTTTGTCAAGGCTACAATCTCTTACCATTTTTAATCCTACACCAAGCCTTAAACGAACATGATTTTGAGCGCAGAATTGATTTTTGTCATGGATGCCTACCACTGATTCAGGCCAAAAGCAGGCATTTTTTGTCACAGATTCTATAGACCGATGAAGCTACTTTTAGTAGCGATGGTAGATTAAATGCATAATATGCATTTTTGGTCGACTGAAAACCCATCTGGATTGAGAAGTCCAGCACCAAGGCCGCTGGAGTGTAGATCATATTAATAATTATTTTCGAGGGCACTGGATCGGAAGGGGAAGTCTATTTTCTTGGCCGGCCAGGTCACCCGATTTAATATGCCTCGACTTTTACTTATGGAGTCGTTTAAAAGATATTGTGTACCAAACTCCACCCACAACTAGACATGATATGGAAAACAGAATGCGTGATGCCATTAATTAATTATCAGCTGCTGAAATCGAAACAGCAGTTTTATCCACCCAAAGAAGATTGGAAGCTTGTTTGAAATGTGATGGAAAGCAGTTTGAACATCTATCGAGGCATTAGGAATCTAATATGTTTGGGTTTAAAATCGGTCCTTTTCAGGACCATCATTTAAATATAAAGAGAAATTCGTTAATAAATAATTATCCTAAGAAAATCACATAATCATCCTTTGATGCTGTGATCTATTAGTTTAAGTATTAATTTATTAATTATAACAACAGGATGTATCTTATTAACAGCTTGAGAAATTAACTATAATAATGTTAATTAGACATTCTAGGGCCGAACGCTAGATGGCGGTACATAAGTTTTGACTCTGCGCGTAAAAAAACTTTAATTCGCTATAAGTTTAAAACGAGCAAAGCTATTATCGTCGGGTTTTCACAATATTTTTGCAAATTTTATCTACTTTTTAAATATTATGTCAACAGTATACCGTTTGATTTAAATTTTTGCAGTAAAATAAAAAAAACTGGAATTATTACGAATTGCGCCCTCTAACTCTTTTATTGGGAACTGTAGAGCGACAAGGAGAACGGATATTTAAAACAGCCTTATTTATCTTGCCAACAAATTTTAATTTGCTGAAATCAAATAAGTGGTTTAAAATTTACACCGATTTTAATGATTACACTTTCAAGAGCTTCCCCCACCCCTACTATCGATCGTACTCCAATGAGCCTTAATCCAAAATAATAGAGAATTTTCTAGGCTTTCTAACAGTATTATCAAAAATATAGTCTAATATATGGGTTTTCGGAAAAAATACGTTTTCCTTATTTAGTTTTTAGTTAAGCCCTCTAGCGATGAAATACGGAACTTGAAAATAATTTCCAGAATTTTCTCATTTTCCACTTTTATAATAATAAAAAAAAATCTATTATTGTCAGATGTACAGAACCTGAGATTCAGCCGCTTACCTCACTTATATGCCCACCCTGTAGATTATTCTTTAGTTACGATGTTGTGTCAGAAATTTTTATCCGGAATTGAATTAAATCATATACGAGCTGCAATAATGCCACAAAGTTTCTTCCCCGGTGTTCGTTGTAAAACAGGATATCTCTAATAAAGGCAGAGATAATACCGTGAAAAAAATAATAACATTTTCAAAAAAGATAAGGTTACGATGTAATTTCAGCCGTGCGGCCAACAGCCGCTGTAGCTGATGCTTCCCACAGGGTGTAACGAATTTTGGGAAAGAAATGTCGTCTAATTTTGCACCCCTTATATATAATTTAATTAAAATATGAATACAAATATGTATACTCTTGTAGAAAAAAAATGTAACCCTACCAATATTGTGTACACACATAGACCTTAATAAAAGGGGAGAGTTGTTGGAATCTAGAATAAAAATATTGGTCATTTACCTGGATTACCGGACATACTTTATATCGATTATGTGTGAGTGCATGTACATAAAACCAGAAATCGTTACTAAAAACAATCTTATTTTATTTATCCGCTTAGTTTATGTCTGTCATCTAATCGATGGCGACGGTATTTAACTGTAAGGAATAGCACCTGTTGGGTTTTTTATGTTTAAATACAAAGAATAATAATTGATGTGTTGTGATGTGGTATATTTATTATTTTAAAAATAAAACCACAATATAGAATTAGGCATCCATAGGTATAGCTGGTGATTTTAACATATTTTTAAATCAGTTGTAATTATAGTCTTAAGTAAAGCGATTTATCTAGATTCACATTTATCAACATTGACACATTAATCCTACCCCAAGTTGCTAGGATGAAATAGTCAGAAGAAACGTGAAATGAGCTTAAGTTTTAAAGGTAATAGTTTTTTATTTAAAAAAGTAAACCAAAGTAATGCCAAACAGTAAAAGGACTTAAAGGATTACTATTTTTTGTTAAATAAAATATGTTTGTTACATTGCCATTATTTGATTTAAATTTATAAGATGTGAAAGAACAAAAATGTTGTTGTTAATGTTAATTAGAGGTTTTTATTTTTTTATATCTAAAACGAAATTAAGGTGTTTTTACAGTTTAAAAAAAAACTGCTGCCATAAACCCCTCTCCGCCGACCAATCAATACGCGGTTTGCGATAGAAAGGGATTATGGACGTTTTCGCTCTTGCTCTAGTAGGTATATTCTTAAAAGTGTTAATATTCGAGCATATATCTACTTGAGGCAGCCTTGCCGTTCAGCCGTGCGAGCAAGCGTGCAAAAGATTTTTTTTAAGACTCGTCTGCTTGCCTCATATTGACGAATTGGAATAAAATTTAAAAAAAAATTAATAACCTTTTTAAAACTAAACAATCGTTGCTGGGTAATGGTTAAACATTCTTATCTTAATAATAATACTTAATAAATCGGGGCTTTCTTAAGTATTGGGAATTGAGCAAAATGGTCTAACAAAGTAAATGGTAATAAAAACAAATAAATAAAAAAATGACATAAGATTTAAAACCTAGTTAAATTGTAAGTTCTGTTATAATTTTTCCAATCGACGTCAGTAACGTATGCTTGGTGAGGCCTTTCCACTTTTTGAAAAAAATTTATCAAATTTAGGACATTTTAATTTTACCTATATTAAACCAGCCACACACATTGGGAAAACCCTTTTGAGGAAAAACTGCGCAGGCATGGCCGGAAGTGCGTTTATGTGTAGAAATAGTGTTGTAAATGGAAATATTTCCATGGAAATATTTTCATGGAAATGGAAATATTGAAATTTTTTAACATGTATCGGATATACTGGAAATTTTGAAAATTAAAAATAATAATTTTTAAATATTTCTTGTACTTTGTGCAGTGCAAATTTCACACAAAAATAATTGCCAAAAATTACGTATATATTACGATTACGAATAATAAAATTATTGCTTGTTGGCTATTGCTTGCTTTAGAAGAAGTTTAATTGCACCCCCAGAAGACGACATTGATGCTAAATACAATATTCAAGATGTGGATGATATCGATAAAGATATGCCTCTTGATCATGTTGCACAACTTTTGTCTCATGATCATGTGTAAGTACTTTTTTAGAAATTTCAATTTTACAGTTTTCTTTATTGTTTTTTTAATACTTATTTTTTTTATATTAACGTATTTTGCGTTTAAACTTTTGACGACATTTTCACTCATGCATAAATAATCCCATTTTAAATGTCAAAAACCAAATTTGCTATCAGATAAAAGGGGAAAAGTTACTTGCTAAAAAAATCTGTAAGTTTACGGTTCTATCAATCGTGTCGTCCATGGTTACCTCAGTAGCGTTTGTATTTTATATTGTTGATAAATTAGTATTTTGCTTTTAATTTTGTTTTATTTGCGCAATTTTCTTACCAAATACCATTCGTACTTTGATTTTAAGCCAGATATTTTTTGCCTGGTTTTGAATACTTTGCAAATTAAACTCGTATATCCGGCCAAACTTGACCATTACCTATAATAAACTTTCATTAGTGTTTATTTTTTTGAGTTTTGTAGTTTTTAATTCTATATTTTTATTATTTCCAATATTTCCATAAGTTTCCAAAGTTTCCTGTTATATTTCCGGAAATATTTCCAAATATATATTTCCGAAAATGTTCCGTCACTAGTGAAAACGCCTTTGTTCTGCGTTCTGCGCAGGCCAAGCCGGGGGCGTTTCCTTTGCGGATTTCTTTAATGTGTGTGGCTGCCATTTTATTAATAGCCCGAGAGCTGGCAGCAATTTTTGGGTAGGTATTTGAGGCAAGCTGAAAACTTGTCATATTTTCCTATTAAACCCCAACACGGAACTGCAGACCTGGCTTGAGTGGGGGCTAAATCAACCCTAAATTTTAAAATATTTATTTATTTTTGGCAAAAATGTATTTAAGGCAATATGCAATTTTTATATGTTGTAGCTAAATGTTTTAAGAATTTAAAAAAAATAAGCCAGACGATTTTGTCGAGGTTTTAACATTGCCAGGCGCGTGCAAAAATGTTTTGCAAAAAATATAAAAAATGTATTTGAAGCAACTTGAAATTTTAATAGTGTATTATTTATAACTTAAAAAAAAGATTCTCAAAAAGACAGATCATTTTGTTGGGACTTTCCATATGCCAGGTGATCTAAAAATTATGTATAGGTGCGACTGAGTAGCGCTATAGACAAGCTGCTGTAGTGTAAGAGAGAACGTTTATCGACAGCTGTCTGCGTTCTTACTTGCCGCGTTACTATTGGCTTTGGCAAGGTCACGTCGCTTACAATAGCCATGAGGTTTCTAGTCGGAATTTCGAAGTAAAAAAATAAGAAATTTTGGGATTTCTGCTTAAAATGGTTTAAGTAAAAATGATTGTGTTGATTTGTGTGTGCTAAATGGACATATTTTTTGTGTTATTTTTTTATCATAAAAAATTTGTTATTTAGTCAATTTTAATACAAATTCAAATGTAATGAATTACTCTAATATTTGTCATTAGTGTAAAAAAATTGTTTTTTTTAATAAATCACAAGAGGCATTTTTTTTAGAAAATTAATTTTAAAACAACTTTTGTTTCAAACAAATTTTTTTCAAATTCAGATTTTTGCAGCTACATCCAAAATTTAAAAAATTACTTTTTTTTGTGACAGTATTTAAACTTAAAATTTATACAGAAATTAAATATTTTTTTCATGTTAAAATAAATAAATCACAAAATCAGATTTATTGAAATAAAATAATTATACAACTGAAGAATTATTCCGAGTACAAAAATATAAATAACACTTATATTTATACGACTCAGAATAACGACTCCGAAATTCCGACTAGAAACCTCATGGCTATTGTAAGCGACGTGACCTCACCAGAGCCAATAGTAACGCGGCAAGTAAGAACGCAGACAGCTGCCGATAAACGTTCTCTCTTACACTACAGCAGCTTGTCTATAGTGCTACTTAGTTGAATCTATACATCATTTTTTAGATCACCTGGCATATGGAAAGTCCCACCAAAATAATCTTTTTTTTTGAGAATCTTATTTTTTAGTTATAAATAATACCCTATTAAAATTTCAAGTTGCATGCATTTTTTATATTTTCTGCAAAACATTTTTGCACGCGCCTGGCAAGGTTAAAACCCCGACAAAATCGTCTGGCTTATTTTTTTTTAATTCTTTACACATTTAACTACAACATATAAAAATTGCATATTGCCTCAAATACATTTTTGGAAAAAATAAATAAATATTTTTAAAAATTTAGGGGTTGATTTAGCCCCGCTACTCACCAGTCAGGTCTGCAGTTCCGTGTTGGGGTTTAATAGGAGAAGTATATGACAAGTTTTCAGCTTGCCTCAAATACCTACCCAAAAATTGGTGCCAGCTCTCAGGCTATAAATTTTTAAATATAACAGTTGGCCCATTTCACTTTTTGTAATCAATATACGCAACTGACCGAAGTTACTTTAACAATAAATAATTACCGACAATGTTCTGTTAAGGTTAATTACATTTTTTACTTTTAGAAAAATAAAAAAATTGGTGTTGTCGTAGAAGCAACTGCTTTACAATTCTAAAGGTTTATTGTAGATATGTTCAGTGGCGTAGCTACGTAACCAACGGACCCAGGACCAATATAAAACTATTTAAACTGGTTAAAATATAAAGACTTTAAAGTTACTAAAGCTACTTCATTATAAACTCCTGATTACCAGTGCAGTGTAATGCAGTTGATAATATTTAAATAACAAAATTTTACAACAGGGATACCGTAAATGTCTACTCTATGAGCAATAAAAGTAAGCCTTAACATAAACTGGACATTTATCTATTTGCGCAAACAGAATAAAAAAATAAATACTACAATAATACTATTGATATTGATTAAAATACTTACGTGGAATTAAATGGAGTCTAGGAAAATCAGTGTGCAATTGATTACAATATTAGTAGCTAGAAAAAAAAGTTTCAGAACCTAAATCTGCTTTGAAATGTTGGATGGATGAATTTTACTTTAAAATTCGTGAAAAAACAAATTTGAAATATGTACTGTCATAAATAATCACGCGCTTATAAAAGAATGTTTTATTCTATTTCGAAATCCAATAATTTTCTAATTATTTTTTCAATGTTTCAAATATTTTATATCACTTGGTAACGACTATAAAGGTAAGATAGGTAAACTTCTTATTATGATCTACGAAGCACGATTATTGACTTATGGGCATTCCTTACAAATTTCAATTTTTTTAACTAAATTGCCATGCTTAAAGCCGTGTTGCAACTTCAGTTCGAGCGATTCGAGATTTACTGGCGAGGAACTAGAAAGTCAAAAATTCTTTATTTGATTAGAATATTTATATAGCTCTTTTAAAAGTCACTTAGAAGACCGAGGGGATCCCAAGCGACCCGTACAAACTGGTTGAACAAAAATCCTCCAACTTCAAAATACTTATTCACGTTTCGATAGCAAATTTACCATCATAACAGATTAGTATATAATTTACTAAAAGAAAATGCACTTTTGACCCTTATGGACATGTCAAAGCAAAATGACTGCTGAATGCTCGCAGCCATTAGGTGCTAATCAAGGTTGCCGATACATTTTTTTCTTTATTTTCCTACCATTGACAACCATGAACTTATGTTAAATATTAGCACGAAGCATGGCGTTGCATCTTTTTTTTCTTTTTTTGTTTGTTCTGTTGTGTATACCAACAAATAGACCTCTAAATGTATCAAACCAAAACTAGCCTCAAATGCTTTGCGCCATTTTAGTGCAAATTTTCAATGCGTCTACTTGACAAAAAATGTTTAGAAATGTAATAGGAATGAATTTTATTCATTAAAAAAAATTAACTTATAAGTAAATTATAACTGCTCTGGAATTATAAAAACTCACATAATTAAAGTGTTATGAGGAAGGTTTTAGTTGTTTTTTTTTATCAAACAACTTTTGCAAACCAAAAGTATTTTCATCTTTCATCAGCATCGTAAATAATGCCATAGTGGATATATTTTACGAATAGATAACTACTTTAATAAATGTTTTAAGTTCATATCTTATAAAAATTTAAAAAATTAAGTCATAATGTAGATTTTTTTTTGACATATACAAGTCTTATTTTTACATTTTTTTAAATAAATACTATAGTATTAAATGTTTTAAAACAGAAAAAAAAAACCGGTTACCACCTATACTATATTTTAGTTTATTACACATCCCACAAAAAAGTTGAAGGTCCAAAAGACTTGACTATGGTATCTTAATGTTGTTGGAGTCGCTGAATCCGAATCCGTCAGTTAGACCCCATCAGGTCAGGGTCAAATTTGAACAGTGTATACTTATGTTTAAAAGGTCTTTAAATACGAATGTGTGATCAGTTTGACCCCATCGTGTCAGATATTTCAAGGTCAAATCCTCAGAATTACACAGCCCCACAAAAAAAACTATGGTCCGAAAGACTCGACCATAGTATCTTTAAGTTTTTGAGGTCGCTAAAGACGGAGCCGGGGTCAGTTTGACCCATCAAGTTAGGATCAGCCCAAAAAAACAATTAAAGGTCCAAAAGACTTGACTATGGTATTTTTATATTTTGGAGCCGCTGAATCTGAATCCGTCAGTTAGACCCCATCAGGTAAGGGTCAAAAGCATTTCAAGGTCAAATCTGCAAAATTAATTGCAACCAAATTTGAAGAGTATATACTTATGTTTTTGAGGTCGCTGCATACGGAACCGTGGTGAGTTTGACCCCATCAAATTTGGTTGCGATTTGACCTTAAAATGCTCTTGAGCTTGACATGATGGGGTCAAACTAACAACAGATTCAGATTCAGTAACCCCAAAAACAAAACAAAAAACAATGGTCAAGTTTTTCAGACCTTAATTTTTGTTAAGGCGTTTCAAGGTCAGCTCGCAACCAAATTTGATTAGGTCAAACTGACTACAAATTCGTATTTAGCGACCTCAAAAACATAGGTACTATTCAAATTTTATTGCGAATAATTTTGCAAATTTCACCTAAATGCCCTTGACCCTGACCTGATGGAGTCAAACTGACCCTGAATTCGAATGCAGCGACCCCATAAAGATATCATAGTCAAGTCTTTCGGACCTTTAACTTCTTTTGTGGGAGCTGTGTTATTCATTAAAATATCAACAGGTATATCTATTAAATAAATGGTCCATTTTTATTACATATTTTTATGATAATAAGGTTTTATGCTGACAAGTTAAATCTTGTAATATACAGGGTGTTTATTAAACATGCGGCAAAAATTTAAGAGACTATTCCTTGGACTATTCTAAGGATATTTTGTCCTTTGATGATTTTTGATATGGCGCTTTGTTTCGAAGATACGGGGCGAAAAAGAATTTCGACAATAACAATTTATTACCAAGAATTACATGTAATGTTTCTTAATCTTCAAGAACTATTGAAAATGACTACCCCCCGCTCGTATTAAACTCAGAAAATACACGCCAAATAGACAAAGTCAATCAGTTTCAACCTTTTCGACACATACGAAATGTTCACTTACCAGACATATTTAAATTGAATGTCTGCAGCCGTTTGTAGTAATCGGAATGTTGTTAAAAGATACCAATGGAATTGTTAGATTTTTTATTACTTGGTAGGTCCCGTGTAGTACGCTATACTTTTATTTCGGCTATGTTTATAATTTTAAAATTGCCAAAATTGGATGGTTAAAATTCTTTTTCGCCCCGTATCTTCAAAACAAAGCGCCCTATCAAAAATCATCAAAGGACAAAATATCCTTAGAATTGTCCAAGAAATAGTCCCTTAAATTTTTGCCGCATGTTTAATAAACACCCTGTATAACAATTATTGCAATTAAAGTTTTCTAATTTTTAAAGACAATGTCCTCAAACAAGTAGTAGAGTTTTCAATTCGTAAGATAAATGCACTATATGCAAGAGTTGTTTGAAGAAAAACCAACTAAAAACTTCTTCATAACACTTCACATAAGAGCGTTTTTATAACTTTAGAGCAATATTAATTTAATATTAAGTTTTTCTGTAAAATAAATTAAAATCATTCATATTAAATTTTTTTTTAATTTCTTGTTATTTGAAAACAGTGAAAATTCAATGTTGGCAATCATGATTAATATCACATGGCGTATAGCACTCGGCAGCAATTTCTTATAATATATATATATATATATATATATATATATATATATATATATATATATATATATATATATATATATATATATATATATATAATATATATATATATTATAATTTAAGATATCATATACATTATTATGATTCTGAAATTTAAAATACGAATCTTAAATTATGGCAAGTTCCATTTTAGTTCCTAACAACAGCCTTTAGAAAGTTTAAAATTTCTGATACTTAATATCTCAAAAACCAAAATTTTGCGAAAATTCGTTTTAATTTTAAAAAAAAAAAAAAAAAAAAAAAAAAAAAAAAAAAAAAAAAAAAAAAAAAAAAAAAAAAAAAAAAAAAAAAAAAAAAAAAAAAAAAAAAAAAAAAAAAAAAAAAAAAAAAAAAAAAAAAAAATATATATAATTTTCCCACAGATTAGGGTGGGGGGGGCCGGAAACCGAAAAAAAGCCTTAAATTATAATTCGCATTTGGTCCCCACAACATGCCGTTTAGAAATTTAAAATTCGTTTTTTAAATTAAAAAAAAACCCCTTTTTTTTTTTTTCGACGTTATTTAAAGAGATATGGAAAACAAAGACACTTTTTCATGGGCCCCCTTTTGTTAAAAAGGTTGGAAAATTTTCCGACGACGTTTCGTTTTGTTAAACCATCACCATTTTTTTAAAGTTTTTATTTAAATTTTTTTAAATTTATTTTAAAAAAAAAATATAAATTAAAATTTATTTAAAAAATATAAAAAGGGGGTTCCTTTTAAAACTTGTTTAAAAAAAAAGTTTTTTAAAAAAAAATTTAAATTTTTAATCATTTAAAAATTGGGGTTTAAAAATTTAAAAAAAGAAAAAAATAGTTTGTTTTAAAAAAAATTATTTTTAAAAAAACTGTAAAAAAAACCCAAGGGAAAAAGGTGTCTTTGTTTTTCATATCTCAAATACCGTCGAAAAAAAAAAAAAAACGAAAAATTTTGGTTTTTTTGGAAATTCCGGGAAATACTCGGAATTTTCCCTTTCTTGGCATGTTGTTAGGCACCTAAATGGGAACTTTGAAAAACCGACTTTTATTCTTAGGGTTTCCAGATCAATATGCACTCAATCTGTGGACCCTTTTTTTATATATATATATATATATAAAATATATATATATATATATATATATATATATATTAAAATATATATATATATATATATATATATAAAAAGGGGCCATTTTTTCTGCCAAAATTCTTAACAAAGCTTTCAAAATTTTAAATTAATTCATTAAAATTGATAAAACTTTGGTTTTAAAATGTATTGAATAAATTTTTTTGACTTATTTAAAGAGATGGAAAACCTTTTATGCAACCTAAAAAGCTTGGGATTTTGACGTTTTTTTTTTAAACTTGACAAAAAACGACTGGGTTTTTTTTAATTTTTTAAGCCTCTAGTGATAGCCTCAATTAGAAAGACACACTTAATTATTTACCCCAGAAACAGAACAGAAACTGAAGCGGTCCCATCTTGAAGAGTATAAAAGAATTTTTGGCGAGTACCAGCAAGGACTTTTTAGTTAAACTGGTAATTTAACAGCTTAACTTGACCTAATATAAAGTAATTCAACCTTATTTCAGTCAATTTTGATGTTGAAAATTTAGGTTGAAACCTTTAGTTTTTAATAATGTGTATATAAATAAAGCGTTTAAGTCATATTTCTGATTAGTTTTTATTGTTATTTATTCTTATTTTAAGTGATAAAATACACAATTAGTCGAGTACACTCGATAAAAGGTAGGATATTATGTTACCCTAAAAAAAAATTACGTAACTTACAAAACCTACATTCAAGCTGCTACTTGAGCAGTAATTTCATAGTCATCAAATATTTTTTCTACGCCATAATGGACCCTTTTAATGGCATATCATGATTTTTTAATTAATGTGGTTTTAAGCTAAAAAAACAAATTTTTATGTATATCTCTTTTCCTAAAAATAAGTTAACACAAATAGTTCACTTTTAGAGTTATGTGTTTTCCTTCTTACATGGTAGTCGGTATGTGAATTGACACACAAAAACAAATACAACAACAAACCATCATTTTTCTTGTAAAAATCCTTATATAAATATCGTTAGGTCAAGGTTTAGTCTTGATTCGTCCAGTTTTGTCTTGTTGTATGGGTAAAAATGTAAAGCTTGTAGGAATAAAAAAGAATATTAGAGCGTTAGTAACGGATTTAAGGTATTTGAGGTATGTTACATTTCCAGGGTACTCTTTGTCATATTTTATTTGTTTTTGCATATCATAATTTCGAACTTATGTGACTTTATTTCCGGAATGACGATATGGCTGGGTAATAGAAAACTTAAAATAATAAAATATATTAATTATAAAGGTGTGAACTATTTGTTTTTTTTCCTTTGATCAATAACCAGATGTTTTAAAAAAGTCTAGTTATAACACTTGCGGTTACCCTGCATAGCAGTATAAAAATATTCTTTAATATCACATTGAATTGTAAATTACAAAATCGTTTACAGTTTTTATTTTACATTAAATTTATGTTACTTGCGCAGAGCCTATTAAGCCGACTATAATTTACGTTCGTTTCATGTTAAAAGATGCGGAAATCGAACACAGAGCTGAACACAGAGCCTTCGTACTCTTTTGCTGCACATTTACTAAACGAATCGATAAGAAATAATGTCCTAAAAGAGATTTAAATTTACATAAAGCCATCAATATCCACGGATAAAGAGAGACACGCCAAGGATTTAATATTTAACAGGCAATATAAGACGAGCTTTTAGTAAAATAGTAAAAACTTGTTTTACATTGCCATAAACCTTTCAGAATATTTTAGCATAAATATCATTTTTAAGAAGCTACTGTAAAATAGAAAAAAGGTTTAAGTGTTATAAATGAATGTGATATTATAATTATTAAATCACATGTTATATTAATGTATTCCTATGACTTCTAGGGACCCAATAATTCGTATAACTTTATATTATATAAAATTTTTAAAAAAGTACTTACCATATTGATTTTTCTGATCAATTATTTAAAGAGAAACAATAAAGCCCAGAAACCAATAATCATTTTTACACTACATTTTACATTGATTTATTATATTTTTACAATTGTTTTTACCAGTGATAGGGACATTAAAAAATAATCCATTTGTGCAGCTTACATATTAACTGTTTATTACACAGGTTTACAAAAAAAAAGAAAGTCATGCCCTTTCAAAGAAACTATGTGATCCTTACGTATTTTGCCGTGCTGAACGTGTCTGAGGTCCGTTTTGCCCCATCACGTCACAGTATTTTTAAAACAGCGAACATAACCTTAAAATACATTATATAAAAAATATGATATTTAGTTGGTATAAATTTTTCAACTTCAACTTTTTTTGCTAAAATTTACTTTTCAAAGCATCTTGAGTGTTTTCCCAGTTAAACGACACGTCCCCAAGTGATTTGGGCCAAAAAACATAATCTTAAAAATACCACATATCGAAAATACAGTATCCCGAACCTTCCCATGGATTTGGGCCTAGAAACATAACCTCCAAAGTCCGTGATAGCGATAATAATTTCTTATTTTTTATGAAAAGTGTAGTTTAGAGTGCCGTAAGGTTTTTTGAGAACAAATTACAAGAAGATAGTAAAGGAATTGATCAACAATTACGAAGCTATAGGGTGTTTGATGAGCCTCAAGGTTCACTTTATTGATTCTCATTTAGACAAATTCCCAGAAAATCTGGAAGATAACAATAAGGAGAGGGGAAAAGGTTCCATCAGGATATCAAAGAAATGGAGAGATATTATCAAGGTTTTTGGGACATCAACATATTGGCGGATTACTGCTGGGAACTGTAAGGGATACTTTCGTGGAACTCAAAAGAAAGGCCTTAAAAAAATTAAGAGCGAGTGCGCCGAAAATGAATTTTAAAAGTTAGACATAGTAAGAGGTCAGGGCACTTACTTAAAACAAGCACAGTTTTATCGCTATCACGGTTATGTTTTTGGCACTCTATCAACTGTCAGGGTGTCCGTGGAGGGTAAACATACTTACGGCACTGCCAACTGGGCTTTTCATAAAAAATATGGAAGTAGACATCGTTTATACCACCTGGATACCGTTTTATCGCTATCACGGTCTTTGGAGGTATGTTTCTCGACCCAAATCCATCGGGATGGTACCTTTGGAGGGGGAAAATAATAGAAACAATAGAAACTCTTTAAGTGTGCAGTTTCAATCAAAAAGTCGCAGCTGAAATTACTTTTAGCAAGAGGACACCGAGTTTTCGATTATATATATTTTTAAGGTTATGTTTCTTGGTCCAAATCCATCAGGAGAGTATCATCGAAGAGGGGAAATACTGGAAACAATAGTAACTCCTCAAAATGTCCAATCCCATCAAAACATTTAAAGTGGACATCACTTTATGCTCCAGGCAGTGTCGTTTAACTAGAAAAAACACTTTAGATACTTTGAAAAGTGAATTCCAGCAAAAAAAGTTGAAGTTGAAAAAAATTACACCAACTGAATATTATATTTTTTATATAATAAATTTTGAGGATATGTTCGCTGTCTTAAAAACTGTGACGTGATGGGGCTAAAAGACATCAGATTCGTGTTCAGCACGGCAAAATATGTAAGGATCACATAGTTTCCTTAAAAGGGCATGACTTTCTTTTTTTTTTGTAAACCTGTGTTATTTGTCGGTAAGGTGAATTCTGGCCCTTACTTATGTGTCTAAAAGGCAAGAATATATCTGAATAATGAAAAAATTTATTTGTTTTAAGTTTTTTTAAAACAAATAGAAATTGCTGAGTGAATATTGTTTTCAAATAAATATTAAAATGTGTTTAGAATACTTATTCTAATAACCACACCCAAGAATGTTCTGTGTTGCACTATCACAACCCAAATTTATTTTACCCGGCTCATTGTAGATTTTACATGATTTGGAAAATTGTATAGCCCTGCTATGAGTGTGGTACATATACTGAGTGGCACAGATATTAAAACACACAGTAAAAGTATTTTTTAATTTAGAGAATTTTTAGAAGTTATAGCTAAAAATTAGGCATAACCGAGAGTTTTAAAAAATTACAAATTTTCCTAATTAAAAGTGGTTTATAGGACAGCATTCGTCATATAGCACACTTAGAAAATAACAAACAATGGTAAAATTATACTTGCATACTGTTCATTTACCTTCTACTGTTGAAAATTGTATTAAACCTTCATTACCAACAAAATCCAATAAAGCAGCAAACCAAAATCTAACTTATCCCTGATTATACCAAACTCCGTAACTTGGTTATCAGAATTAGGTCCAGTTGGAAATCTAAGGAAGAATTGAGGGAGTGCACCGAAATGATTACATTTGCATAATCCTTCCAACAGAAACGGGAAAATAAAACTCTTTGCTTATTTAGTACGTACGCCTGTATAAAATTACTCATAGATACATTACGTATTTAGTTAATATCAATAAAAATTTTAGTAAATATAGTACATTAAATAATATTTTTACACGTGAACAATAAATGTAAATTATTGGTTTAAAAAGTTAGTTGCCATGGTTACTTACTGGGTATCTTTCTTAATTGAAAATGAATAGATTATACCAACGAATTCTTGGATAGAAATAAAGTAAACAAACCTTGTTTGGCATAAACATATTCAGGGGGCAAGGCAGGATAGTTCTTGTAAACACACTGAATAGCAACCTTGATTAAACACACTAAATAACATCACTTCGGAAATAATAACTTTTTCAATGTTTATGGCATTGAACCATAAATCACATTTTTATAAATCGATGATTCTTTATTTTTAAAAAATATCTTTAAAGCCACAAATCCATTTTTCTTTATTATCTGAAGTGACAGAAAAGATAATATGTCATTCACTTTAGATGCTCAATTCGATTGCTGTTGATCAAGTCAGTTTACAAAACGTGTTATTAATAATACAACCTACTAGAAAGAGATCAAATGACATCGAAGTGCCCAGCTGACCAAATAAACCATGTGGCCGGTTTAATCGAATCTTGGAATGACAGTTCCAATAAATGTTTATATTTAAATCAATGTTGCCTATATTAACACAAAAACCAATATTTTTAAATAATTTTATTACATTATCAAGATAATTTCCCGATTTTGATTTTTAAGATCTGGCAATTTGTTTACGTTTTTCCAAAACAAAAACAAACAGATCACTATACCAAACACCCTGCCTACAAACTGGCGTTGCGTTAATTCTAGTCCTTGAGTTCGTTGGATTATACATACATTTACAATATTAGGCAATACGTTCTGTTAATTAACTATAAAGAAAGATGCGTTGGAATTTAGAGTAATACTGTGTTTGATACATTTGATAGGTAATATACCACACTGGATTTTAAATTTAAACCATTTTTTGCTAGAACTACTCAAAGAAAACTAAAAATTTATTAGTAAGTATTTTAAGTTTAGTTTTTTGTATATAATCTTTGTATAAAATCGGTTTATTTTCGTTAAAAAATAACGAAAACAAAAACAAATAAATAATAATGTACCACTTTAATCTACTAAGTACTAACCTTGATAACAAATGCAATTGGCTAGAAAAGATAATTTTTCTTTATTTGTTTTTGCTTACGTCATTCTTAAATAAAATTGAACTAATAATTTACAAAAAACCAAAAAATAATGCAATTACTGCCATTCGAAATATTTTTCCAAAACTTTTTAACTAAAATATGAAAAGGTTATATTATAAAAGAAAATAATTGTATCAACTTATTTAATAAAGGATAGTCTTTTATAAAAATACTAGATGAAAAGCCTGTCTCCGCCAGGCGAGAGACAATATTTAGTAGCCTCTGTCTCCGTAAGACGCCTTCCGTACGGCTAACGGTAACAAAAACACCCCCCCCCCCCCCCCCCCCCCCCCCCCCCTCTATATATATGATTGTATAATAACAAAAATACAAATATATAGGTGATAACAATAAATTTGTATACGCTTTGTGGCGTTTATAAGTATATATTCAAGATATTATTTTATATGGAATATACCCAAATATTTTATAAATTTCCAAAATCATAAGGATTGCTTCAGTAGACATGTGGCGTATGCTTGAGGGCATGTTTATAATAATTCAATATTTTACACATTTTTTAATTTCTAAAATATCTTAAAAACGTAAAGGATTTACCTCTGATAAACTTTTTAGTGGTTTGTTTAGTTCAGAAGGGTCACTCGACTGAGTGCACACACGGTACGTTAGTACTTAGGCTTAACCCTTATTAAACTGTTTAAGATTTTAAATATACCCTAAGATTTGGACCAAAGCCGTCCCAAATGACGAGCAACCCAAACAATATTTTTTAATGGGTATAAATAGTTTCATATGTAAATATGTTCTATAGTTATGTAGCGGATTTATGCTTTAATAGAACATACATTAAAAACACAGAATTCCACAAATCAAAAATCTATCAACACGGATTTGATAACAACCACATAATAAACTGAAATGTTTCTACTTTTTTAGCAAAGGAAACTTGTTCAAAAACACCTTAAATAAAAGAAACTGTATTTATATTATTAGATAAAGATAAATGTGCATAATAATTAATACGTGATTGCCTATGCTTGATGTTGAAGTAATTTCAGGTAAACTTAAAAACAATAAACACACCACCCTTTCTTGTCTTTTTGAAAATTATAAATTTACCAGTCAAAACAAACTAATATATTATTTATGACCAAAAGGCATAAATAATAACAAAGTTTAGAATTTCCTAAATTTTAGACCAAAATTCTTACAAATTTAGATTTAATTTATATTTTATTTTTCATTTAAGTTTATCGTGATAACGGTGGCCGACCTGCCACCGAAAGGTAGAAAAGTTTTTTTTTAATTTTTGGATTTTTTGGCAATCTGCCAATTTATAGAACTCAATAGGACACACTCAGTTTGCTATACCCTGGAACCAGGACCGAAGTGGTACAATTATTTAGAAGTCGAATAACCCAACAAGAAAAAACTCATTATTTAGATTTGTGTTAAATTAAAATTAAAAATTGTACTTTATAAAATTTTGGAATTAAAAATATTCATGAGTATACTAAATAAAAAAAATCCCTGCCTTAAAACAGCAAATCAGCACTTTCCAGATTCAAAATATAAAGATTTTTTGTTACCAGATCGGCTTTCCTTCAACATTTCATATCTTTCAATATTAATTTTTGTAATTTATTTAATGTATTTCAATACATCTCTATAGAATTGCTTGCTAGTGCCTAAATTAAATTAATAAGTACTAATTAGTAATTATCAATTTTCAAAATATGCATATTCCAGACATATAAAATTTACCCGTTCAGTTTCTCTGGCCCTAGCATTCGAAAAGCAGTCGTTCATATTGCAGAATTGAGTAATTGCATTATGGATGAGTTGCGGTTTTAATTACCGGATATTCTATAATTTAGTTAATAAGAGAAATAAGGGCATGATAAACTCTGTAATTACAGCATCGGAGCTAGGCTAATATTTTAAAATTTCAAATTTTGTCTTAATGTATGGGCAATTCTTGGAACTTAGTCTGCAATATTAAAAATTTGGCCCTTTTAGACATAAGTGTGCAATACAAATAATAATTACTAATATAATCAATTATTCAGATATGGAACAGCCCATATTATGGCAAAAAATAAAAAATTATGTAAGAGTTATTTTTATATTTACAGTGAGTTATAAAAATTTCTGTTGGTTTAGATTTTAATACAAAATCATTAATTAAATAGTTTTTTATACAATAAAGTGACCTTAATTATTTCGTTCTTGTAAAAAAAACTATAGAATTTTATAGATTTTCACAATTTATTGCAAAAATTTAATTTTACTAACAAATATGAAATTTGGGGAAATATTTGTCCTAGCTTTACCCAATATGAGACCAGACGCCTCTAAATAATTTGTTTAAAAAAAAAGTAGCCTTATGAAAATAATACGATTGTTTTAAAAACATTTAAAAGATATTGCTGTGCTCTAGTTTTAACTAAGACTAATAAACTAAATATACCGGGTGGTGCGTGGCCGAGCGAAATATAGGAAATCCCATTTTCCTATATCCCAAATTTTAAGGGGGTCAATTATTGGCTCCCCTGTACATTTTACAGAAAAAATGTATAATAACTTTTTGAAGAGACCAATCTGACAAGCCCTTCTGCCAAGTTTCAAAAAAATTTAATAAGCGAATCTTGAATTATTCAATTAAATGTAATTGCAAAATTACCATATTTTCAGTTCAGGTAAAACCAAACAGACACCAGTAAAATGAATATTGTCCCTGAAAAAAACCAAATATTATTCGTATAAATTCGAAAAACATCAAGAGCTGCAGGCAGAAGATGAAGAGCGATGAATGGCATTTTGTTTTAAAATGATGGAAAGAGCAAATAACGAAAGGATTTTTTTAAATATTTGTTTTAGCGATAAATGTACATTCACCCTTAACAATGAACCAAATGTTCAGAATTGCTGGTACTGAAACCAAGAAAATGAACATCGCTTTGTTCATACTCGGACACAATATCCCAAAAAAAAAAACAAATGTATTCATGGGAATAAACGGATTATTAGACCCTTTTTTATGGACTATAACCTGACAGCAAAAACTATTTGGACTTATTTCAAAATCAAATTGGACCCGCCTTGGAAGAAGTTGTTCGGAAAGATCAAATAACCTGATACCAAATGGATGGTTGCCCCGCCCATAATGCCGGTATGGTTAGAGAGTACCCGGAAAATGCATTTTAAAGCAATATTATTGGTCCACAGTACCGGATACTTTGGCCAGCCAGGTCACCTGATCTTTCATCGAATGACTTCTTTCTGTGGGGTCACTTAAAAAGTGTCATTTATTAAAGTGTAAAATTTGAGAATCTAAACCAGCTACAAAACGCTATTTTGTTAGAATGTAATAAAATTTCGCAATATCAACTTAGCATCGTTGGAAATGAGTTTTATGATCGGTTGGAATATTGTTTAGCTGTTAATGGGGGGTTGTTTGAACATTTGATTAATTTATGTTTTTTATGTAATTCTCTATGATTTTTAAAAAAGTTATTGTTTCTTATTTCATTTTATTTTTCCACACCTAGTAAAATATTAAAAGTCCAGTTCTCTCTTTTTTCGGATCTATTTTCTATCTTCTGAGTTAAACATTTACAATTCTTTATTGCGATGGCTTTGGACTTGAATTTACTGACAATACGTTTAATGGATAAAATGGACCAGATAGGCTTGATGGGAAAATTAATTAAAAATATTTCAGATACTGCTATTGCTTTAATTAAATTCTAGTATGATAAAATTATTTTTTTAATGATCGATAGTAATAATTGTTATTAGTTAAACCTAATTGTTACATTAAATAAAAGGTTTGATAACAAAATAATGTTAACGTGTCTTTTACTTTGAATGTATTGATGGTAAGATTGATGAAACGAAAAAAATCTTGTATTCGGCTGTACGTCAGGTTTAACAAAGCCTTATAACAAATAATTTGCTGGTGGCTGGTGTCTGTTTGGTTTTACCTAAACCGAAAATTTGGTAATTTTGCAATTACATTTAATTAAATAATTTAAGATTCGCTTATTATTTTTTTTTTAAACTTGGCACGAGGGTTTGTCAGATTGGACCCTTCAAAAAGTTATTCTACATTTTCTTTGTAAAATGTACAGAGGAGCCAATAATTAGACCCCTTAAAATTTATATGGGATTACCTATGTTCCGCTCGGCGACGCACCACCCGGTATATGTCGCAGGCTTATTGTTAATTGCGTTCTATTATAATACGTTTAGGCTTTTTTAATACGACTAGGCGTATTGCAATACTACCCAAGTTAAACTATTACAATATGACTGATGATTTTAGGCGTATTGTATTAAGCCGGCCACTTTGTGATTGATTTTGACAATAAGGCTATTGTCAAAATCAAGCTACACGCGATCATGTTGGAATCTGACTAGATGAAAACCGTCGTATTATAATAGGACTGGCAGCAGCTCAGGCGAATTAAATATAGTACAAATATTACAAAAGTATAGAACTTCTTTTTTGCCTTAATTAAACAAAATGAAACAAAAAGTGATTAAATAAGACTGTTTGTCGCAGTATGTATCAATTGTTTTAATTTAATTTAAACAGAGCATAGCTTTATTTTAAAAAAGCACTTGTGTCACTTTTATTAATTTGACCCACTAAATCAAAACAATTCCGTTTTCATTAAATGTCTAACCTACGATCCACCATGGGACACCCTATATATTTTAAAAAACTTGAATTTTTGACCTTTAAACTAAAAAAAAGTGAATAAGCACTCACATACTCAGCCTCGTTAGTACGAAGTACGTTTGAAGGCCAAATATAAGCACGGTTTGAAAGACTCTGTCTGTGGGGGCTATTTTAGTGTCGGACCCAAGAAGAATTTTAATAATTTGAGGTTATGTGTATCTTTATTATATTTTCTTACCTTCATAAAACTTTTCTAGCACGTTAATAAAAATGGCTCTGTGTACAAATATATTCTGTAAATCAGCACTACCACCACTGGATTGACAACAACAGCGATTAAAGACATTATTAAAGAATACTCTCATCGACTGTTTAAAGGGAAATAGGATGATACCACGAACTGCAACTTCGCAAAAATAATGCTAAGCTATGCAGACAAGTCAATAGCAAAAAAAAACCTTATGATGTCCAGAAGGAACCTCCGAACGCTAACGGGCGTTCTAACTGGCCACTGCGGGCTAGGAGGACACCTATTTAAAATGGGTCTAACGGACACATAATTATGTAGAGGCTGTGAACAAGAAAATGAGACCTTGGAACACATTCTTTGCGATTGTCCCGCCCTCACATTTGAACGGAACTCCATGCTGGGCACTAACTGGCCATTACTAGCCGAAATTAGGAAGATTCCACATTAAGACGTCGTCAACTATTTCAAATCAATAGGTTGCACAAGAGGAAGCACAAGAGACCTACTGAGGTCTAGGTGCAGTGGTATATTACCACCCTCTGAACATTCAGATCAGAGACCACTCTTTTTAATTTTAATTATTTCGCCTAAGAGTCCATTTGCGCCGCGAAAATTGGATCCAATTTGGGGTTCGGGGCATAATGTTTTTCTCAGAAACGGTATAATTTATCGATAATTTTTAAAAACTATATGAAAGCCAACACCTTAATCTAGGCTTCTGCTGTAATAGTTTTTTAAATTTGTATTTAGTTTTTAATATTTCCTTGAGTTAAATCGGTTATGTTTAGATACTATTTTCTCTTAACTCGACTAATATTTCAAAAATCCGTTAGAGCAGAGGCATAGATTATTTCCTTACCTTCAAAATGGTGTATAATTTTTATCATTTAAGTGAAAAATAGTTACCGAAAAACGTTATCTCCTGTAGGCTTGCAATCGGAAACAACATCGCATCGATACACCGAATTTAGAAGAACCTAAATAAAATATAATATTTTAATGCGGCTATACGAAAATTGTGGTAGTGGGAGTTTGTTAGTCTTCGCCCACCGTCTCCGCGCCCTTTCGCCCAACCCCTAAGGTGTAGCGTAAATGCACTCTTAAGTATTATTCAAAAATTAAACAGCTAATCAATACAACGATCACAATTTGCCTTGCATGCCGTCCCTCAGTCGTATCATAATTCGACGGATTTCATCTAGTCCGATTATAACACATTCTTGCGCGGATTAATTTAAACAATAAGACTACAAAGCGGCCGGCTTATTACAATACGCCTAAAAGCATCAGTCATATTGTCATGATTAGTATTGCAATACGCCTAGTCGTATTGAAAAAGCCTAGGCCTATTATAATATGACGGATTTTAAAATAAGCCTGCGACATATACAAAACGAACATCTATGTTTTTGGTATTATATCCAACAGATCATAATTTGTTATAATAAAAAATAGTTTTCCTATACTTAACCAGGTACATCGTAGGTTACTAATTATCATTAAAGTAAACACATCTAGGATGCCTAGGTTAGAGAAAATCGGCTCCTGCATAGTTGTAATGGTAAATGATAAATATTGGTTTGGTTTTTAATTTGTATAACCTTGTCATTTAAATATCAACATTAGAAAATTTTTCTGGTTGGTTTCTTAAAACCAAAATACATAAAAAAAAACTTTTTAAAAATTATGATTTTCAGAATTTAATAAAAAAGGATCGAAAAAATATTGTCACTAACCAAGCCATATAATAACTGGCGCTTAATAACAATCCTAGGCCTTAATCCGCTATGCTAAAGCGTTAAATTTCCTTGATCCTAAATCGCACTATTAAGTACCCTTGTTCGTTAAATAGCTATAAATAAACTAACTTATTTTTGCTTGTTTAAGATATCACGCCGTCTTATTCAAAACAATTACGTTATATTATTTTATAGATAATAAATGTAAAGGTAGGTTAAAAATGGAAAAATAAACTCATTTCAGAATTAATTTGTAAAACTTACAAAGCTTTTATTTTCTTTACGATTTTGACTTTTTGCAATTAATCGGCGATTAATATATCCACCTTTGTGGTTTTTTTGGAGGCACCGTGTGCAAGTCAAAATAAAGTAAACTTTTAAAAAGTATTGTAAATTAAAGTCCAATTAATAACAAATCAATATTTGCTGAGCAGGATGTTATGCCAATAAGAAAAGGACGCATCAAAAATAACACAACAAAAATGTCCAATATTTTTTTAGTATTAGTATGAGAGTTCGTTAACTAAAAATAAGTTTTAAAAAATTGATTGCCTGATTTTAACATATAAAAAAGAGTTTATCCAAAACTGTCATATTATACGTCTATTATAGATTTATATTTAGAAGAATAAAGTGACCCATAACTCACTAGTGGGATATAGTAGTGAGTTATAGATTTTATCTCACTAGTGAGTTATGAAGTTTACTAGCCCGATGCCCTAAAATCAGTCCAAAACATAGTGCCCCTCCGGCATTGGCCAGGAGGATTGCTGATGTGCGGCATAAGCTATGACCAGTATATAAATTAGAGTCAGGCAATCCTAAAAATTTGCCACAGCATTTGGTATGTTAGAAATTTTATTTATACCAACACACTGAGAAGTACACTTTCCTTTCTGATAATAATAATAATAATAATAATAATAATAATAATAATAAAATCATGGGGGGGTGGGTCATTTTTTGGTCGTAATTTTAAATACTGCCTCACTAACTCAATTGGGTTTACCGTAAATCCTTTCGTTTAAAATGGTAAAGCATCTTGATTTATTGGCTTTTATTTCAGGGATTTGAATAAATGAAAATATTCCAGGACCATAAAAAGATTAAAGCGTAAAAAAGGAACCATAATGGAAAACAAAATGCCTACCTTGGCTAAGAGATAATATTCATAACAAGCTTCTTGCAAAAATTGCTCCATTTCAGCTCTTCCTAAAACTTTGGCCTTGGTAGACGTATAATTTCTGGATTTTGATTCAGGGAACTCTACAATTTTTCCATACCTGGAGATATCGATGTTCTTATATATCTTAAGGGTTGTATTTACCATGAAATATTTCTTTCATAATAACGAAGGGGCAAGTTTCTCACCTAAATATAAGAAATATGCCAGTAAAACTTCTTCGTTCTTCACTTCACGAAATTTCTTATTGTAAAACTGTCCTGATTTCTCTGGGATCAGGTTGGTTATTGCTCTATTAGCTTCTTCCCGAATTCCTTTATAAACTTAAGAGTTTTCCATTCTAGGACTTTTTCAGTTCTTGACAATCATTTTTTTTAAATAAACAATCACCTTAGTTACAAAACCGTAACCTTCTTCGAAAAATTGCATTGTTGCTAGAAAAATCCACCTGTTATTTACTATGTCACATAATCTGACAAATTAGAAATATACTACAGGGATTTTTTTTTATTTTAAGGATCTTTTTTATGTATTTTACTTTAACTTTATATTACAATGGTATGACGATTTTGAAGAAAATATTGTATGAAACACGTGTTCCATACAATATATGTAAATTAGCCCTCTCGGCCTGCGGCTTCGAGGGCTAAACTATTCTCGCGTAACTTATATGTATAATAACACACTAGTACCATAAATAGCTATTAATGTGATACACAATTTGTACAAAAGTAACGGCAGTCAAATTAATAGTCTATTGTCTCCCGCTTGCCTAAAAGACATTATTAATTAAACAAGGTCTTTTAAAAATTTAGACGCCTTTAATAAAATGTTATTCTCGACTCTAATAAAAGTACTGGCTTTTTCCGGAAAAAAATTGTTATGAAACGAACTCTACAACATTTTAAAAGTTCATTTATAAAAAGAATTTAAAATTGATTTAGTAGGATCCTTATAACATGGTCCCAGAGAAAGACGAAAAACTCAATTAATGGAAAGTCGCAGAATATTTTATTAAACAAAAGCGCAATGAGTTTTTATTTTGCTCCCAAAAAACTTTGTAAATGTAGGTCCATGACTCACATTATTTTTTAAAATAAGGATTTTTTCTCACTTTTTTTTTCCAAATTTCCATACATTGGGTCTTTTGGGTTTCCCAAATGTAACTATATTGTATTACAATTTAAAATAAGTTTTGATAAGACATTTAGCCTTTTTTGCATTTTTATTCGCTATTCTATGCGTCAGGGGCGATAGCCCCGCACAAATATTGGGGCCAGTTATGACCTTGATTTTAGAGAGATTTCTTTTCAAAATTTAATTGAAAACAAATTTTTATTATATATTTTTAAAAACACACATTTTAAATATGTTTGTATTGTGCTGTGTCGGACCCATAAATTAAAAAGTCCCTGGAATTTTCCAAATTTTTTCAAAAAAAAATTAAATAATTTTATTTTTAATTTTAAATTTTTACAACATATTTAGGCCTATTTTATATTATAACCAAGTTTTTATTTAAGATGATCCAGAAGTGGATTTACACAAAGGCTGAGTAGCTAAAGCTTAGGGCGGCAAATATTAAGGCGGCAAATTTACGATTAATAAAAAAAATGTAATCGTATATGCATGTTAATGATATTATAATAAATGGTTATGCCGAAAAAAAGGTTTGAAGAAAAATGTTAGTATAGGGTTGCCTATAATTAAATAATGCATAGTTCAAAAAAAGACTTTTTTGTTTTAGCATTTTAATTTATATTTTGTTTTTATATTATAAAATTTGTTTTTGTTTAAGAATTTTTATTTAATTCTCTGTATAATTTACTTTTGTTAAATTTGTTTATTAAATTTTTATAAGAATTACTAGTGAAGTTTACATAATTTCAATTGTCAATTTTTTGTTCTGATATCCAAAAAACATATGATATATTAGGGCGGCAAAAATATATTAGCCTATGGGCGGCAAAAAGTTAAATCCGGCCCTGACATGATCTACAAGTACGGAACATCATTCAACATAGTGCGCGTCCAAATCTAAATCGTACGACCTTTACCGACGCGGTCTCTTTTGGTAAGTCAAAAAATATTCGCTCATTGCCAAATATTGTCGCAATGAATTAAAGAAAAAAAATTAGAGCAAGAAACATTAAATCTATTTTATTAAAAGTAATATTTTTATAGTTATTATATTATTATAATTTATATATATATATATATATATATATATATATATATATATATATATATATATATATATATATATATATATATATATATATATATATATATATATATATATATATATATATATATATATATATATATATATATATATATATATATATAAGTGGAGAGGAAGTCTCGATCGACAAGTTAAACAGCAAAATCCAATATTGGGGTATCGATCAGGTGGGCTTAAGAAAATCTTTTCTTTTATAAACAAAAAAATATAGTTAAAAACAGAGTGATTTTAACAAAAACAAATATAAAGAATCTATAACTTACGTGCAAAGTGAGTTAATTGTGAAGCAATCTTATAGAACTTATCAAAATTCCCCATTTATCGAGTATAATTTATAAATACAACACATGTTATTTTTTATGATTGATCAACAAAAGTTGACCGACATTTTGTTGTCCGGTTCATTGGTTAGAACCACATGTAGCAGGTCTGCTTTACAATTAATAACTGGAGGTAGAAGGGGATGGCTGAACTGAAAGGTACGCATATGTGACATGCCCAGTGTCAACCGAAAAGGAAAAAATCGCGCGCGCACCTATACCATTGGTGGCGAGTAAATACTTTTATTTTAATTTTTATGTATTTCTTTTTTTTAATTTTTTTTAATTATTATTGTAATGTCGGCCTCAATAGGGTGCCAATACCTCTCTCTCCTTTTTACTTCCCCCTTGTGCTTTCAAAAGATTATGTGTCGCTCTCACTTGTCTGTCACCCAAGTGTAGCTGACGCAACATATATTCAAAAAAAATTAGAAAAAAAATTTTTTTAAAGAAACCTAACAACACACTGAAAACTTTAACAAAATTCCAAGAACATTAGAAAACTTTAAACAAGAAAAGATATTAAATGACATTTCCACTTTTTTTAAACTTTAATTAAAACTTCCCTTTAAAATTAATATATTACATACACTTGTCTGTCACCCAAGTGCAGCTTTTTTCTATTAATTATCATACTCTTGTTTATTTAACAAAAAAGAAACCAACCCGTCACTCGTCTGTCACACAAGCGCCGTTGTTGGCTGTTAACCACGTCAAAATTCTATGTTGAAAAAGGCAAAACTCCCCATTGAGGTAGACAACCGGAGACACACTCCTTAGAAGGCATTCGACTGTCCAGTCAGCCCCTTGTCACATGAAGGCTGCTCGACATGCAAATACAGACCGTATTCAACCATCTCTTCTTTTTACATTTTTTTAACCATGACTTAATCTGTTAATTCAAACAAACACTAAATAATCAATCAATAGGCGTAATCTTGAATTAAAAAGAGTCATTATCTAAATTTAATTCTATAGTGTGCCTTTTTTTATTATTGTCCATATGTAAAATATGTGAATATATAGCACTGAGGTCACTTACATCCTTTTTTTTGTTAATCGTTAAATTATCTAAATGTATTTCAACCATTTCTAGAAACGTTCGTTTATGTAAATTATTTTCAGATATTAAGACTTTAGATTCTTTATAATTAAAAATATGACCTGTTTCTGAGGTGTGTTGAGCGAGAGCGCAAGTTTGTTTGTTTTTTCTGCAGTCACTTCTGTGTGACGTTATCCTATCTTTAAGGACTCGTGAAGTTTGGCCAATGTCACAATAATTCTGCCAAGAGAGCTTTATATGGAGAAGTCAAATGATATCCTTTCTAATCAGTTGTATTACAAAGTATTGAACCATGACCCTACCTCAACATTTCAACAAAATGCCAATAGGCTTGTATCACAACTTAAAACTAAGGGGAGTTGAGTGAAGAGTTAGCAAAGCAACACAATATATAACCAAACTGCTCCTAAATATTATGGCTTACCAAAAATCACAAACCAGTGTTATCATTAAGGCCAATTATTTCATCTATTGATTCACCTAACAGTAAACTAAGCCAATTCATTACAAATATTTTAACTGAATCTTATAACAGGGGCAATGAGTACTATACATACGACTCTTTTGAGTTTGCAGAATTTATTATGGGAAAACAATTACCAGAAAATTATGTTGTTGTAAGTCTTGATGTTGTGCACTTTTCTCAAATATACCATATTCTCTTTTGAAAAAGTATTAAAAAACGATGGAATAATATTTCTGAACATACTTCTATCAGTCAAATAAATTTTTAAAAATAACAAAGTTTATTTTTGACACAACATATTGTGTTTTTAACAACGTATACTATAAACAAACTCTAGGCACACCTATGGGCGCTACTATTTCACCTATTGCCGCCCAGTACATCATGGATGATCTTCTGGATGAGTGTATACCTAAACTTCCTTTCCAACTTCCCTTCATTAAAAAATATGTGGATGACCTTATTTGTTCCATCCCTGCAGGACAACAAGATACTATTCTTAATACGTTTAATGCCTTTAATGAACACATACAGTTCACTATAGAGGAGGAACTTCATGGAGGAGTACCTTTTCTTAGACACGAAAGTGATGAGAGACCATAGTAACAAAATTAAGCTAGATTGGTATTTAAACATACCAACTCTGGCAGATATCTTAATTATAACTCTTATCACACTGAGAAAATTAAAATTAACTTAGTTATAGCATTAAAAACACGTATAGAAAGGATATCACACCCGTCCTTTAAAGAAAAAAACAAAAAAATATTATACAATACTCTCCTTGACAACTCCTATCCAGAACTTTTATTAAAAAAACTCATTTATAACACAACCTTACGTCATGATGTGCATGGTGGTGGTGGGGGTTTAGTGTCCCCGGAAATTAGTGCCTTTCTAACACAAAATCAACAGTTTCAATCACAAGATATCAGTGCATTCCTAACACAAAACCAACCCTTTTATTACTTCTCAATACCATATATTAAAGATGTCACCACTAAAATTATTGGAGTTTTTAAAGAAGAACGCGCATCAGGATTGTTCCTAAGTATACAAAAACAGTAGGCCTCACCTAAGAAGCTTAAAGATAAGCAACCAACATTACTGAGGTCTGGAGTCGTGTATAGCATTCCTTGTTCAGGTTGTGACAAAAATATATGGCCAAACTTCACGAGTCCTTAAAGATAGGATAACGATCACACAGAAGTGACTGCAGAAAAAAAAACAAACTTGCGCTCTGCTCAACACACCTCAGAAACAGGTCATATTTTTAATATAAAGAATCTAAAGTCTTAATATCTGAAAAAATTTACATAAACGAACGTTTCTAGAAATGGTTGAAATACATTTAGATAATTTAACGATTAACAAAAAAAAAGGATGTAAGTGACCTAAAAAGCTATATTTTCCCCTTTTTTTTCATATGGGCAATAAAAAAAAAAAGGGCCCCCATATTTTAAATTTTTTGATAATGCCCCTTTTTTTAAAATTAAAATTACCCTATTTTTTTAAATTTTGTGTTTTTTTGGGAAAGAAAATTTAAAAAAAAAGGGTTAAAAAAAAAAAGAAAAAAAGAGATGGTTGAATACTTTTTATTTTATTCAAAAACCCCTTTAAAAGTGAAAAGGGGGTTTTAAAAAAATTTTCCCCTTTTTAAAAAAAGGGGTGTTTCCAAGGGTTCACCAAGGGGGGGTTTTGCCTTTTTCAACATAAAATTTTTTGGGTTAAAGAACAAGGCGCTTTTTTTTTAAAATTTTAGTGAGGGGTTTGGGTTTTTTTTTTTAAAAAAAAGGGATGATAATTAATAGAAAAAAAAAAAATTTGGGGGTTTTTTAAAAGTTATTTAATTTTAAATTTTTAAAAGGGGAAAATTTTAATTAAATTTTAAAAAAAAAATGGAAAGTATTTTTTAAATTTTCCCTTTTTAAAAAATTTTTTAAAATTTTTTGGAAAAGGGTTTAAAATTTTGGTTTTTGGGTTTTTTAAAAAAAATTTTTTCTAACCCCTTTTAAAAATTTCCACCCCGGGGGGGGGAAAAAGGGGCATTTTAAACCTTTTAAAAAAAGGGGGAAAAAAAAGAAAGGTTTTTCCCCCAAAGGAGGGGCTTTCCTTTAAATTTAAAAAATTAAAAAAAAATCCTAAAAAAAAAATTAAAAAAATAAACTCCCCCTTTGATTCCCCGATTTTTTCCTTTCCCTAAACTCTTAAAAACCTATTTTTAAAAACACCCCCCCCTTTCCACCCCAAAGGGGGGAAAAAATTTAAAAATTTAAAAAGGGGTTTTAAACCCAAAAGAACCGGACAAAAAATGGGGGGCAATTTTTTTGGGGTCAAATAAAAAAAAAAAACAGGGGTTTTATTTATAAATTATACTCGAAAAAGGGGGGGGAAAATTTTTTATAAGTTTATAAGTTTGCTTCAAAATTTAAACTCACTTTTTGCACCTAAGTTAAATTCTTTATATTTGTTTTTGTTAAAATCACTCTGTTTTTAACTTATTTTTTTTGTTTTAAAAAAAAAATTTTTTATTTTTTCAAAAGTCTCTGTATTGTAGCCTTGAAAACGGAAAAAAGTTTTAAAAAAAACCCGGGGGAGTAAAAAAAAATTTTCTTAAGCCCACCTGATCGATTTCCCCCCAAAAAAAAATTTAAAATTTTTTATATATATATATATATATTTAACTATTACATAAATGTTTTACCCAATATTTACAGAGTGGTGAAAAAATTGCCTCAAAATTTTTCACACATTTTATTAAATAACCAAAGTTAAATGGAACACCCTATAAAATTTGGGCCCATTTTGACGCAGAACTAGATTCCTTTAAAACTATATTAGGGTTTTTCCCTTTTCTTATACTTTTTTTCAAAAAACCCAAAAATTTGGGGGTTTTGAATAATTTCTTTTTTTTAAAAAAAAACACCCTGTACTGTAATTAAAAAACTTTTTTTAAAGGGCCCCTAGATTTGCTAAAACACAAGTTTTTTAATTTTTTTAAAAAAAAATGTATCTGAAGCAAAATGCAGGCAAAAAAAAAAAAATCCCCAAATTTTTTTCCATTTCTAAAATATTAAAGCATTCTTTTAAAAAAAGAAAATAAAATCTAGTAAAAAGGGGGACCTATCTTAATTATTGTTGGAACAAAAAAATGTTAAAATGCCCTTGTTTTTTGCAAAAAAATTTTGGACTTTATGGTAAATTAAAAAAAAATAATATTATAATGGGTTTTAAATTAAAAAAAAATTTCAATTAATATACCATATTATATTTTTTAATAATAGTAAAAATTTCCTTTTTTGATGTAATTTTTTTTTAAACAAAAATATTTGAAGTGCCTTTAATCAAAAATTATCATTCACTAAGCTACAGTATTTTTAAAAATTTTAAAAAGGAATGTTTTTATTTTTTAAATTTTTTAAAAAAAAAAAAGAAAATGAAAAAATTTTTGGTAACCGGTGAGTTAAAAAATTTTTTGCTTTAAAAATATATGCCTAAAGGTATTCTAACAGGCGTTACCCCATACAGTACAAGGGGTTTTCCCTTTTTAAGATAAAGAAAAAAAAAAGAAATTATTCAAAAATCAAATATAAAAAAGGGAAAAAAAGAAAAAAAATAGGTATGGGAAAAACCCAAAATTTTAAAAAGGGGAATTTTAGTTCTGCGGGCAAAAAAAGGGGCCCCAAAAAATAGGGTGTTCCATTTAACTTTTAAAGGAAAATTAAATTTTAAAAAAATTATAAATTTTGGTTTTTTTTCCCATCTGTATTTTTAGGTAAAACTTTAAATGTTTTAATTTTAAAACCCCAAAACTAAGCGGAAAAATTTTTTTTTCTAGCAAACTTTTTATATGTTACCGGGGTAAACAATTTTTAAAAAATCTGTATTTTTTTTTTTTCTCTAAATTTCTCCCAAAAAGGTCGGGTTTTTGGTATAGGAAATTATAACAATAACTCTCCTTTTTTGGTCTATGTTTCTAAAAAAAAAAAAAATATGGGTGTTCCCCCAAAAAAAAATTAAAAAATTTATATTATTTTTTTTGGGGCAAATTTTATTTCAAAAAATTTTTTTAAAAAATTCTCCCCCCCGACCAACAAGGGTGTGTAAAAAAATTTTTCCCCAAATCCTCTTTTTTTAGAAAAACCAGGCGCATGTTTGGACCCCTTTTTTTTTTTTTTTTTTTTTTTTTTTTTTTTTTTTTTTTTTTTTATATATATATATATATATATATATATATATATAAAATATATATATATATATATATATATATATATATATATATATATATATATTTTAATAAATTTTTGTTTGGTTTTAATTTTTAAAAAAAAAATTATAGAAATCAACGTCAAAATCAGCTGATTGGGGGAAACCCCCAGTAATGGGTTTAACCTTTTAATTTTTTTTTAAAATTTTTTTTTTTTGTTTTGGGGTTTTTATTTCGTTTTTTAAAGAAAAAATGAGATTAAGTTACTCTGCAGTGTTTTTTTTTTTTTTTGTGGACTATTTGACTTTTTTTTTTATTTAAAAAATTTTTTTTTAGAATTTAATTTTTTTTTTTTTTTTTTTTGGGTTTTTTTAAAAAAAAACCCCTAAAATTTTATTTTTTTTAATGTATAAATCAAAAATTGGGTTACTTTTTCCCCGTTTGGAAAAGCCCCAAACCCACTTCAGAGGGTG
Organism: Listronotus oregonensis; assembly: GCA_019359885.1. Lineage (NCBI taxonomy): Eukaryota > Metazoa > Arthropoda > Insecta > Coleoptera > Curculionidae > Listronotus > Listronotus oregonensis. Next base: position 128,607 of record JAHBCN010001153.1, read on the forward strand.
TGATGATTTAAAAAAATAATTTTTTAAATTTTTTTTTTAAAAAATCCCTAGTGGCTTTCAAAATAAAAACCCAAAAAATATAAATTTTTAAAAAATAGAGTCCGAAATTTTTAAAAATTTTAAAAAATTTTTTTGGGGTTTTTTTAAAAGGTTTCCCCCTGGGAGGCCCGGGCTATAAAAAGGGAAAAAATTTAAAAATTTTTTTTCCTTTTTTTAATGGGAAAAAACCCCAAAAAACAACGCATGGGAAAGGGAAATTTTAAAAAGGGTTTTTTGGAAAATGAAGATTTAGGAGAAAATAAAAAACTTTGGGTGTTTCTCGATGAAACCTGGAAATTTTTTCAAAAGCTCTTTCCCCCCGGGCTTTGGGAGGATGACATGTATATTTTTGTGGGGGAAAACATTCTAATGACTAATTATACGCTGAAAAAAAAAAAACTTTCCCTTTTTTTAAGGAAAAAAAGAAGGGGGCCCCTTTTTTTTTTTTAAAGGGGAAAAAAACACTTTTTCAATCCTCTAATAAAAATTTTGTTTTGCCTTATAAAAATTTTCACAGTTTTTTAAAAAAACTTCCCTTTTTTCCCCAAACTGTAGAAGACC